>PVHY01009517.1:0-35677 GCA_004024945.1 Uropsilus gracilis
CCATGCTTTCATGTCCTATCATTCAGTATGTTACACCCCACCCAGTCCGCTGATGGGGAACACGAGGCATCAGTTTATTCCCCACCCCCAATGAAACGTGGGCAGGAACCTGGTCTTGCTAAACCTGCCATTATAATGACAGAAGGAGCAGCTAAATCTACTCTGTACTGGCTGTGTGCCAGGCATGTACCAAGTGCTTTCCCTGTATTAACTCTGATCTATTTCACCACCCAACAGGCCTTTCCTGTTCTGATGCACAATCTGCCAGCCACGACAGGGGTACAAGTGTCACCTTGCCTACAGGTCATGCAGCCATTCTGGAACTCAGAGTCAGGAGACACGTCACCTGGCAAACTAGATGACTGACTTTTGGAAAGAAGAGATGCTTTTGCTGCTGTCATGGCACAACTTTGAAGACTGTGTGTGTGTGTGTGTGTGGGGGAGACCAGGCTCTGTTCCTACCTAGATGAGTGAGCTGGGATGGCCCTCACTCCACCTCACAGAGCCTCCTTTTGTGAGTCGTCTGAAGAGCAGCACCCCATCTTTTCTCGGGGGGGTCTCAACGAACAAACGGAACCAGGTTCCAGTTCTGAATCTTCAAGTTCCCTAAACCCTCTGTGCTTCAAGTGTCCTCACCCATGATGGTCCCAGGAAGCCACCAAGCGCTAGCCTCCTTGATAGCCCCCGTGCAGCCTGGATGCAAAGTGGCAGACTGGAGTCTGAGGGGCTGCCTTCCAGCACCCCTGTGAGCCCTACCCTGAACCCTTGCCTCCACTCCAGCTGGAAAACAAGCATAGACGTGAGCAGGCAGAACAGACAAAGCAGACACAGGGAGAAAGGCGTGTGTTTGACCTGGCGACTTGCTTTAGGCCTTGGTAGGCCAAGCCGAGTTCTCCATCTTCGTTCAAATATCCCCAGTCCTCAGTATTGCTGGAAATAAAGGACAGAAAACAGGGAGTCCAGCGTAGAGGAAAGAGGAAGGCAGAGAGTCCAGGAAAGGGAGAGGATTCCAGCCGGTTTGGAGCTAAGAGGAAGGAGCCTGAGAACTAGCTTCAGCCTGTCCCAGCACTGGTGCCTGCAGACCCCCCTTCCCCAGGCTCCCATTACTGTCCTGGACGTGGGCTCGTGGGAAGACGGCACCTGTTCTGATTAGCCTGCCAACAGCAGTGGCACAGCTGGGTGCACTGTCCTTCCCTGTCCACTTGCATGCCCCCCACCCTCGCTAGTCCCCTCTCCACCCACAGGGCAGGAGGAGAGGACCAGCAAGAGCAGCAAGGGTGGACAGGCACTCCCTCTTGGTACACTGCCTTCCAGGGAACCAGCATAGGCTGCAGCTCAGCAGGGAGGGAACGACGGGGTCATCTACTTTGTCAACTGTTCGGTGCTCCTCTCCTTGGTGTCACAGGAGCACAAAGACATTCACCGGGCTTGGCGCCCCCCTCGCTGCAGTCTTGCATGAAGAAACAGTTAATACAAACTAGGTGGTGCGTGGTCTGAGAACGGAACTTTCTCCCCTGACCTTGGGACCGGCACATTATCTCCTGTGCTCAGCTTGTAAGGTGGAAGGCCAGATGCCGTCTACTAGAAGATGCTTTCATCTGGTGTCTGAGGCCCACAGGGTCATTCCTGGAGATCAGGTGCGTGCCGCTTGTTCCTCACACACCTGGTGGTGGCACAGCCCTGGGCACAGAGGAGATCCTCAAAGGCCAGGGATTGGGTAGTGGGCAGAGCCTCAGCTCTCGGGTGGCCTCCTGTTGGCTGGGTCCCAGTTTTCCCGGGAGGGATTAGGCCATTGGCACAGCAGCCATTCTGCCTGCTACCGGGGTTGGGGGGCAAATAATCATCACCTTCAGGAGTGTCTGGCCACGGCCTGCCACCGCACTCCTCCCTCCCGGCAGGTTTTGTGTGGGGCTCGGACTGGCACTCCTACTTCCTGTCCCCCAGCTCAGTCTCATGAACCAGAGCCCTTTGTCCCTGGGGCGCTCACACAAGCCTTTGCTGGGGCAGAGCTGGTCACACTGCCACCAGACCCCACGCTGGAAAGCTTTGAGGAGAGGAACGAGGAGGGCACAGCAAGGGAGGGCATCATGGTGGCAAGGGCCCAAGGGATCCTCAACTCCAACCCTGCAGAAGGACGGCAAGACAGAGGAGAGCAACTGCCTGTGCTGGAGCCAGGTGGACTCCTGGCCTTGGCCTCACACTCTTTTCCTGCTTCGCACTGGCCCTCTGGACTCCAGAGGAGCTGCTGGGTCTCTCACCAGGAGGGTCTCCGTACTCCTGTAGTTCCCATGATGACAGATTCCCCCAAATCTTACCATACCAACCTTTGGGGTGGGGTTGAAGTATGTGTGGACCCTTGTATTACCCCCCTACTCAGAGGAGGACACACATTCTTACTTCTGTGATGTGCCAGGCATTATGGACAAAGAAAAGAACCATGCAACCAAATTAAGACCCAGTCAACCGCTCCAAGCTCTCCTGCATTCCCAGGCAAAGGATCAAATTCACAGGAGAGTCTCCCTCCTGGGAAGCAGTGCAAAGGGGCAAAGGTGGGGAGGGAGCGCCATCTGGTGGTATGAGATGGAAAACCCAGACATGGCCCTCAACAGGATCTAATTTTTTTTTAATGCAAGTGCTTGAGGTCAATGAACAAAACAACAACCATCCCTGGAGAAGCTCCTGTGTATGTGCTACTATCCTGAGCCCTGTTCCCAAAAACACCACAGACACCCCCACATAGACAGGCAGCAGGAGGGCTGTCTGACTGCAGGAGGCAGCAGAACACAGCACTGAGGAGCCGGCCGGTGGAGAGCCAGCCTTAGGAGGGAGGCCTGGCCCGGGATGCCCTCCTACGTGCCTTGTGCCTGCTTCTTCATGCATGAAGTGAAAGTGCTTGGCTGAGCTCTTTGAGCGGTTTCCTCCAGCTCTTTAATTACAGAACCTGATCAACGGGAAAGGCCATGAAAGGTCTGGGATGAGACATCTTTCTCCCACTACCGAGAAATAGCTTTTCTAAGCTGAGCTGGCACAAGGTGAAGGCGCAATTGCCATTAAGCGATGGGGAACATTTGTGAGTGGTCTTGGCCCCCAAGTAACCCGCAACATCATACCAGACAATACATGAGACCTAAAATAACACCAACGTGTAGTAATACCCGGAACGCTAAGACAGATGCACAGACAGCAGAGGAATTCCCACGGAAAGAGCTCTGGGGGCCACTTTTGCCACTCTGGGTAAGGAGCTACTAAGTGCTACTTGCAAGGGCTACGAAGTGCTAGTTTTGGTTTCTGCCTTTGTGGTGAGAGCAAACACCCTCTCCGGATTTCCGTTGGGTAGAGAGAGCAGGCACTTAACGCAGGTTTTTGTGAAAACATGATGTAACGTGAAATTGTAAAAAGTGGGGGATATTTGTATTTACTTTTCTGTGGAGCTGGGGGAACCCTGAGTTAATAATCACCTGCTGCTGTGGCAGCAGCACCAGCCTCCTGTGGGCAGAAACAGACACAGTCTGCCAGCTCCAAGATCAACGGCGTCCTGCTTCTCAGCAGCCCACTCCCTGATCTCTGGGTATTCTTACCTCTTGAGTTCACACCTGGACTTTCTACTGACCTGCCCAGGTCCTGCCCTGGGGCCTCTGAGGAGGGGGGGCAAGCAGGGGGGAGCAGCTACCCCAGCATACAGAGAGAAGCACATGAGGCGAGTTGTTTGTGAGCACGATTATGCTGCAGAATCAATAACCACAGACTAATCGTACAGATGGCCGAGCACTTCTAGGGAGGGGCAGTGCAGTTGGGGGCAGTGAGAGCAGAGCCTCGTGCCCCAACTTTGCCATTCCCACCAGGATGTCCTGCAGCAGCTAAGGGTGAGCTGTCCATTCTAGTGCACCCAAGAGGGCTGCAGAGACCAATGTCTGCTTACAAGGTCTCCCTGGGCCTAGATAGCCCCAGGCTTGTGGCCCAGCCCAGGTGGCAACAAAGCTGAGGATACTGAGGGCTTCCTGTTTTCTGGGATCTGCTGTGTGGAGAGGGTCTGCAAGAATGTTTCCAGTTACCCACAGAGCCTCGCCTGGGCATTCTGTAGACAATGTGGTGAGGCTATGGTGGAAATGTCAGTGGCTGAAGGAATGCTGATTCTTGGGAGTCCAGTCATACCCTTGCCCCACTGAGCACTGTCACCTTGAGTGCTTGCTTAGCCAGGAAGCCAGTCTGGGAGCATCTCTCGCAGACACTCCAATGGACACCCCTTCATGGCCTAGAAGACTCAGAACACCCAGCTCTGTCTGCAGCACTTGTCTCCAGAGCAAGGACCAGTCTGCCTTTTGCTTTTGTTCGGTTATCTGTACACAGCAATGATGCAGGTTTCTCCTAGTTCTCCTAGTTCACAGTGAGAGCCTTTGGGGAACTGAGGTCACACATACTCCTGGGGCTCCTCCCAGAGACACGGGCTACATACCCCAAACTGGGAGAACAAAGACATGGTGGTAGATCAGGACGCAGGGGGAGTGAACCAGGCAAGCTGGCGCACAGACAGTGCTCTGAACCCAGGGACCATGGGCATGGAGAGACTGTGGTTAGCGTGAGAGGTGGTCTAGACACCCTCCAGAAATCCCAGCAAAATCCTGCATTAATTTTTCTAGAGAAAGGCCAGATTTCACAAGCTTGTACACTTCATTATAAAATATATTTTAAAAAGAACACACTCCATTAAAGGAAAACAGGAGAGGAGAAACAATTCCACAGCACCTCTGTGGCTGGGGCAGCCCTTGTTTTAAGGAAAGCCCTCTGGGGAGGGAGTCACAGGTCTCTGCCCAGCCCAGCCATCCCGCCATCCCCCAAGCTGCCGCAGGGAACCTGTTCTTCCAGCTTTGCTCCCAGACAGCAGCTCCTTCCTGTACTTACCTCGGTTTCACAGGCTATTAGTTCCCTATTGTACGCTGGGCTTGCTGGGAATGGGATTATTTTAAGATATCAGAAAAGCTATTTTTATTTTATCACCATCGTTATTATTGCTGTAAAGGAAGACAAGTCCAGGGCATTAAGCAGGGAAAGCCCATACTTAGGACCTGATCCCGGCCAACCATTTGGATGAATGAAAAGAGCTGATAACAGTGATGGCTCTGAAGATCAGCAAGGTTGCTCACTGCCTGCCAGCACCCTGCCTGCTGCCTGTCTTTTTTTTTTTTTAAATCAATTTAAGTATCACCTGTCCTCTCTTACTGTTTCATTTCTTATTTTCATTCAAGATAATTTAAAATGACTAAATCTTGATTCCAGTGTTAGTACTTTCTTTTCCTTCTCTCCCTCCTTTTGGGGAAAAAGAAATCCATGTCCCTCTTGATACTGGTCCAGTTTCCTCCAAGGGGCTACTTAAGATACTGGTCCAGTTTCCTCCAAGGGGCTACTTAAGGCCCTGGGCTTTCTGGTCACCCAGGCAGAGGGTTGGACACAGCCCATCTGGGCCGGTGGGCCTTCCAGGCCAGCTGTGTGCCAGCAGTAACCTCAAGGCCTGGCCTTTCTCAGAACAGGCTGGTCAGATGTGGAAACCACTAAGCCTTCAAGGCATTCTGTTCAACACCTTGCCACACTCAAGGGCCACCTACTGACGTTTTCTGCAAGTGAGCCACATTCAGTTAGCTGGGGCCAGAGAAAGGAAACCAGGGAAAGACCAGGCACAAGAAGGTGGTACATGATAGAACAATACTGACACCAACGCTCACTGTGTGCTTTACACAGACTATTCCAGCTTCTCACTGCCCCTGCGAGGGGGGCAGCCATGACTGTCCCCCACACAGATGAAGGAACGGAGGCACCGGATGCCTGAGTTACTAGTGAGCAAGTGGACTCCAGAGCCCACATTCTCCTGTACTCAAGCTCTTCAATAGATTTTGGGGTTTCTATTTCTTACAACCCAGGGCCTTGCTGCCTCTGTCATGTTAGAGTCATTTATACTAAACCTTCCCCTTCTGAATTTACAGAAAAAACAGCGGATTATTTAAAAATGGCGCACTCGTTTACTCCTGGACAGGAGTTCGGATAGAACACCATTCCCCTAAAGTCTTAGAACCTAGATGGAAGGGGCCTTATCTTGTTAGCTTTGTTACCCCATTTGCAGTCAAAGTAGACAGGGTTGCGCCGTGGATCCAACACTCCCAGGTGTGGACCACTGCGCCAAACCACAGGTGTCCAGTTTGAACCCAGAGACGTGGACTGTTCGTGCCAACCCCGACAATCTCCTCAAGATTTGCCTTTCACGTTCCAGTGATAGGAGCAGAAGCAAGACTCCTGTTCTTGATCATCCTCAGTAAGCCCCTAATAATCCATCCAGCAGCATGCGCATGCCTGTCAGAATCACTTGGACAGTATTATGACACTACCTCTACACCGGTACTGACTGTCAGTCAACACCACCCACCTTGGACATGGTGGCTGCTGCTGAATATACGCCTTCCTGCCCTGGTGGGGCAATGGGGAGACCCTGTCTCTAACCTCTGGGGACATGAACGGTCTGATGAGCTGTGCTGGTTACAAAGCTTCTTTATCTGTCCAGGACACACACAAAAATTACGTACATGTGGGGGACTGGCCGATTACTTGTTATAGTTGGTCCTGTGTTACCAGTGATGACGGATCCAGTAAGTGGGTCAGTCCAGTTACAGATGACCTCATTACAGCTAGGTGCTGGCAAGGTCAGGACAGTCAAAAGTGTAAGACCATTCAGCTACAGCTCACACAAACAGGAAAAAAGAACCAGCGATGGTTGACAGGGCTCCAGTGGGGCATTCACATTTTTGCTCACTGGGCCATCAATAGCCAACCAGGAGGAGTTTTTCAAGTAAAAGTTTCCCATTCCCTACACAAATTCGGTCCATAAGACCCAACCCTCTTCCTCCTTTTCCGTTCCCATACATACCTCCTCCTAATTCTTCCCACACCTCCATCAGCTCTCCCCTGCCTTTCTTTACATCCTCATCCTCTTCACCCAAAGACCCATTGTGGTCTCTCGTTTCCCATTCCTTCTCCCTACTTAATGCATCTTACCCAAACTTTACTGAAGCTGGTTTTCTCTGCCTTCTTTACTCTGCAAACTTTACTCTGCCTTCTAACACCTCCTCTCTATTATGAAGCCTTAGCAATCCCTAACTCTTCTATTAGTGGACTCACCCAACAAAGTTGCCGATGGTCAAGACTAGCTAAGGGAGGTTTAACCCCTTCTGCAGTTCAAGGTACAGGTATTTGCATATCGGCTTCTAGCCCTGCCTCAGTTCCCTGCAATAGCAGTACTTCCATTGTCAGTAATAATACTTTCTATTATCCTGCTCCTGACAATGCTTGGTGGGTCTGCAACACCTCAGGGGTTACACCTTGTGTTTCAGGTGCAGCATTAAGCCGTAACAAAAAATGGCGCTTTTTAATTCATATCTTTCCTAAACTTAGCTACCATACTAATGAGCAGTTCCTTTCGAGCGTAGAGAGTATAGCACCCATCCGCTGCAGCTCGTGCCATTGGTGCTGTTCTTACCCTTGCCACTCTCCTAGGAGTAGCCAGAGCTGGACTAGGAAGCACAGCTCTAGCTACCCAAAGATCTTCACTGAGTGCCTTAAGAGTTGCTGTCGATGAAGATCTAGAAAGAATTGAGGCCTCCATTTCTAGCCTTGAAAAGTCCCTCACTTCTCCCTCCGAGGAAGGTCTCCAAAACGCCTTGGGATAGATTTGCTGTTCTTACAACAAGGGGGTTTATGTGCCGCTTGGTTCTACCTTTTTCTGCTTGTTTTATGCAAATGTATCCTGGTTCCGCTTTTTTACAAGCATTTTCTCCTTGAAGACAGTCAGCCACTCTCTGCTTCTTAATCCTGGGGAGCTCGTCCTTGAGGAGTGGCCAGAGGTGAGCAGTTAATCAAACTGCTGGGAGATCTCACTTTGGCCAATATGGCAGGGGTAAGATTTTCCCTCCCCAGCTTTAGAGTGCCTTCTTTGGGGTTTGTTTCTTTGAGAAATGAGTGGGGCCCTGCACTGGAGAAGGACAGAGCCCAGCAGACAGTGCCCTCTTAGGGCTGGGCTGTTCATGCCAGCCTGCCTCTCAAGACAAGTCATTCTCATTCAGTTCTTACATTCTGCCTCCCACCAAACCTCCAGAGAAGCTTCCTTCCTGAATGCTTGTCAGAGGGTCTGGGTAGGTTCTGGATGCTCCAGAGGTGTCCTGAGAGGCTGGCTGAAGCTAATTGTGCTTTCTATGAGTGTGGGACTGGGTCTGTTCCTTCTCTTTTTTTGGGGGGGGGACGACTAGGTCTTGCTATTTTTGCCTGTGGAACCACAGGCTCTCGTTGCCTGGGGTACCACAGACACAAGCAATCCCCAGCCTCAGCTTCCCAGGTAGCTGGGATTACAGGCGCGCACCACCACGCCCAGCTATTTTTTTTTGGAACTAGGTCTCGCTACGGGCCCCAGGCGGGGCTCGAACTGCGATCCCTAGCCCTGGCCGCTTCATAGGCTGAAGCTTACAAGCATGAACCACCGTGCCCGGCTGTTCCTTCTCTTGCCTCCTACAATAGTTCTGGTTCTGGTGCTGAGCAATGGTCAGTGTGCAGCCTTCACATACTGGGGTGGGTGGTCAGGGCCCCTTTGTCAGTAGTACTTGTCCAGGTAGTTACTGGGTGTGGGACTTACCTGTTTGTCTGACAGACCCCATGATAGGCCTCAATAGCATCTTCCTGATCTACATGCTTTTCACTGTTTGGCCAACTTGTTCTGGCATTAATGTTTGGCTCCTAGAAGATTCAAATAAAACACAAATTCTGTCACAAGAAGGCTTTGCCTAGAGAGGTATAAAAACAAAGACAAAGGCCCAGGAAGACCTCAGCAGCAATTCACCCCAGGGAGGTGTAATTTTAAAAAGTCACAGTGGAACAGACATTAATGTTGAGAACTGGCTATGGTAGGCACTGAGTGGGGAATGGTGGAGGGCTGGTGGGAAGTACCCCAAATCCAGGTCATGTGACTAAAACCTGTCTCAATGTTGACTTTCCCATACTTGTGACAACCTACAACCTACCCTGCACCACACCACTCCTGCGCCCACGCACAGAATAGCGAGCCTCCTAGAGCCCACAGTGACCCAGGCGGGTCCTGGCCATGGCCCTCCCTCCTGCTTAAAATCTGTCTATAATCAGAAGGAACAACAGCTAAGCTGGACTTGCGACCCTGGGAGGGCAAAGCAGCTATCTCCAGGTCAGAAACAAAGTAGATAGAAAGGGGCAAGGTCTGAGGTAAAAAAAAAAAAAAAAGAAGTCAAAGGGCTGTTTAGGCTGTGGGCCTTGTTAATAAGACTGACTTATTCCTTTGGAACAAGTTTGTATTGAGGAACTTCAGAAGATTCTAGAAACTTCCAGTAAAGTCTCCCATCAAAGATGATGCTACAAAGGCAGTAAGTACCCTGTTTTGCCTTTACAGAAGAGAGCGAAAGACTCCCCTCTTTCAGGATTAAGCCCCTCATGGGCAAAGATATGTAAGAAAAATGCCAACTCTATTATTGAGTGTCATCCCCTAACCAGCCCAACCACAGCCACCATCTTGTTACCGTGCTCTTGCCAGCAAATCGGCGCTGGTCGGTGCTGACAATCTGTGTCCTCAGGATAAGCACCTCCTCTTTGCGAACCTCGAGCTCCTCATTGGCCAGCTTGAGCTGGTTCAGCAGCAGGCTGTAGCTGTCAGGGGAGCTGTGGGTGGAGTTGTTCTGTGTGGCTTGGTCGACCACGGCTTTCCTCAGCTCATTCAGGTCATTCTTGAGCTTCTTGTTCTCTGACTCCAGCTCTTGCCTCTGGAAGATAGCCCGCGTGACACATTCCATTAATCCCCAGGTCGCAGGCCTTCTCCCATGTGGGTCTGCTCCTCTGTCTTCCTTAACCAGCCTGTCTGTCCCTCAGAGGAGCTAGGTGTAACCTTCCCATTTTAATGATGATACACAGAGCCCAGTGATGACTGGATGCAGCCAGCTATCAAAGCCAGTGTCTGGACTTGAACCCTCTACCCCAGGCCACTGGTGTGATTCAATAGCACCATGTTTCTAAGTGCACGTGCCTATGAAACCCTCCTTGTGGAAACGCCAGACTGAGGATGGCATGGAGAAGGCTCATCAGGAGTTCAGAACCATCCTTCTCCATACAGGAGGCCATTTCTGGGAGAATTAGACCCATGCATCTAAGGGCCAACCCCCCCATCCCCACCTCTTGGCAGGCTAGCTTGGAGGTTCTTCCACTTATTTTGCCGGTCTTACTTTTCAACATAGTTTAATCCCACATTTTAATGGAAACTATATCAGGTAGGTAACAGACATGATCTAACAGTATATAATATCTAACAGTTTCTAAAACCTTTGGATTTTCCTGAGAGAAAAGTCTTCTGTTATCCATAATAAACCCCTTTCAATCATGCCTGAGTTGATGATAATGAGTTAACTCTTGGAAGATGCTGGCAGTCACCCCTGAGCATCCCTGATTTGTTGGACATAAGTGTGGACGACCAGAGGCCCTGGATTGGCATCTGAAGTGGGGGCAGTCTCACGGGACTGAGTCCTCAGCCAGTAGGGTTCGCGCAAACTCTGCATAGTTGGTGCCCACTCTGAGTGAGAGGCAGCTTGTTCCCCACATGCCTTACCTTCAGACTGTTGTAGGCAAGGTCTGCATTCTGGTCCAAGTCCGCTTCATTCTTTAGCTGCTCCTCCTGCATGCAAAGAGATGGAAAGTGAGGCTCATTATCTGCTGTAGTCGTTCTAGCCATCACCGAAACCTGCTTATTCCTCTTGTACCAGTCTCTCTTCACCAGCCCTCTTCTTTCCCTCTCTTAAAGTCTCCAGAAACAACTCCCTCCTACCTGACCTCAACCCCTGCAAAAATCCCATTCATGGGACCCCCACACCCAGGCCCTCGCATGGACATGCAAGTCTGCATATGTAGAACACTGTGTTAGGGGTTGAATTATCCATCCCATCCATGCTGCGGTCCTAACCCCCAGGACATTTGACTGTGACCTGGTTTGCGAGTAGGGCCTTTGTAACTGGGATCACTTGAAAAGGGGCCATGAGGTTGGGCCTAATCAAGATGAGTAGTGTCCCTGTAAGGAGAGAGGACAGGCACAAGGGAAGATAAGGCGGGGGTGAGAGGGGAACACTGCAAATCAAGGAACCCCAAGAATTGCCAGCAACACTAGATAGCCAGAGGTGAGGGACACATGCTCCCCTGAGTCTTTAAGAGTCCACGGTCCCGTTTACATCTTAATTTTTGGTTTCTGGTCTCTAGAACTTTGAGAGAACAAATGTCTGTTATTTTAAGCCATTCAGTTGGTGGCACTTTGTTTCGGCAGTCCCAGGAAATACTGTGAGATTTAAGGACTTATTAATGAGGTTACTTAGCTGATAATAATTATGGACTTATTAAGGAAGTTAGTTAATATGTAATAATTAGGCACTTATTAACCAGATTAATGATCTGCTCTGGTTTATTTGGGATGCGTGTGTGTACATGCATATTCTGTTTTCCCAACCAAATAGCACCTGATTGAGAAACTGCTTTCTCCATGTCACTTGAAAACAGCAAGACAGCTGCTCCTTTGATGGGGTTAAACTAAACACTGTTTGATGCCAGAACTCCAGTAAGTGGGTATGGAGGGCAATACATGGACTACTAGTCCCTTCAGACCCAACTGGGGAGTTTGACAAGACAGGGGAAGAGTGAAGACCCCAGAGCGGCCTCCTAAATTACATGTAAACATGACAATGACCCCAAATGATGAGTGGATGACTGCTTCATGCATCCTGAAAGACTCTATGGAGGCACTGATGACTGTAATTGTTTGACACCTACTTGCACTTGAATTGTCCATTAAGAGGGACAGAAACACCCCATAAATGGCCAACAACAGGGGTGATTTTAAGCCACAAAGGATCATCTCTGAAGAAGAGGACTTTTGGGTGCCTGCACTTGATGAAGTGCCTATCAGATTATCTGCAGTGCTAATGATCTGCTGAGCAAGGACAGGCTAACACCTTCCATGGATGCTGAGCTGTGTTCCTGGCATGGAAATGGGTAGGGTTTGACCCTCCCCTGCAGCCCCTTCCAGATGAAGGATTGCTACCATGTCTGCATCATCTCCAGCCCTGCCATCTAGGGAAAAACAGCTCCCAACACTGCCCATCTCTGATCTGCTCCCACCAGCACCCATGGTAGGGGATGGTGCTGTTCAGGGTCAGCTCTGAGGATGTGTTGGCAAGTTAGGTTTCTAAGTGGTCAGCCCACTGGAGTCACCCAGGGTGGCTGAGGTGATCTTGCCAGGTGTTGGCAAAGTGGGTGGATAGGTGGGAAGTCAAATACATGGACAGCCTGACTAGCCATCACAGAGACACTGTTCTCAGGTGGAACCATCACTCCACACAGTGGGTACATCCTGCAGAACCCCCAGGCACCCCTCATTCCGAGTGTGGCCTGTGGAGCTGAGAGCCCTGGGCCATCAATCCAGCACAGAGTCCCAGGTGGCTCAGGACCAAGGCAGATCCCACCTCTGCGAGCTACATTTCCCAGTGCTGCTGAAGAATTCCATGTTCTCTCCTGCACCTCACTAAGCTCCATTGGGAAAGGGTCATTGTCCCTGGACAAAGAATCTGCAGACACATCACCCAGCCCTGGGCAAGTCTAACTCTGGCTCTGGTTTTTTTCTTTCAATCTGGTATCAAGACAGACAGAAGTCGGAAAGCCAGAATTCCAGAACAATCTGGCACTGCTGGGGTGGGGACTTGGTGAGACAGGTTGCAGGAGTGGCCTGGAGACAAGTGCGGCCCAAGGTCCTCCGTGCAGCTGTCCCTCGACTTGATTTGTGCTCGCCTGTCAGAGTGGCGTCCCTTCTAATTGAATGAGTCATTTATAAGCCTTTATAAACCTTTCACTCTCCATCCTGAATCGAATCCACCTGAGACACTGAAATCCATCAGCAAGGTTTACCTCCCCCCCCCCCATTCCTGCTCAGGAAGAAATCCAAGAATTTACCAGCAATACAGATCAAATCTGCTCATATTTGATTGGAAGGGGAAGCCAGTGTGGTGTGTAGATGTGGGAGCAGGGTTGGGACCAGGGGTGTGGGGCGGGTATTGAGCCCCACCCTCAGTGATTCAGGCTGAGAACAGACCAAGGGCCATCAACAGTGGCAAGATGAGGTACCAATGATACGGCCCATATCAGAACTGACCTTGTATCCATTACAAGGAGCCTTGAACTTCCCAGGCAATAGCAAGAGGCTCCTCTCTCCTAGCCCTGCTTTCTGCAGTGACCCAGCATGAAGCTGCTTTGGCAAACCTGGCATTTACTTGAGCACCATCCATAGTATTGACTTTTCATTTGTGTTCTATGTGGTCCTCCTGAACTAGAACATAGATGCCTTGAGGGCTGGGGAGTTCCCTTACATTTTCAGCTCCTCTTTGGACAAACACTTTGCACAGCTACTATGAGTTTGGCATTAACACTGGGCTGAGTATAGGCCAGTGGTACAAGTGCCCTACATCCTTGAGATGTAGGGTTATGTCTGGGGACACAATCTCCTTGAAAGACTCAACAAATCAATGATAATGTGGATGGAGGTCAGGGTGCAGTCATGGGAAAGGAGGATGAGTGATGGCAACTTGGTCTGCCCTTGAGTCAATGGGGTCAAACTCAAGCCCGCAGCAGCTTCCGTCTCTGAAAGGGCAACCAAGTGTTTTCTAATTTGACTTCTGCCTGCATGTATACTTTAGTCACAGATCCAGCTTCTCTCCACAAGTGGTGTGGAGGCTATAAGCTCCCCACACTGGCTTTGCCGGTGGGAATCCTTTGCTTTGGACGTTGGACAACTTACTTCTGTACTGCTGGGCCATCTGGGCTGTTGCAAAGAGGCGATATAACACCAACAGAAGATGAACGTGTGTTTCTGGAACCCAATGGAACCCCACTAGACCCCAGACCCCAGCAGGAGTGAGCCAGACTATTCCTGGCCCCAGCAGCACCATGAGGGGCAGATCATAGGCCTGCCTCTGGGACCACCACATACCTGGGCTTTCTTGCTGTCCTGCTGCTCTCTCTTCTCCAGCTGTCCCTGCAACTTCTTCCTCTCCTGTTCAAGCTCACGCACTCTCTTCTGAAGTTTCAGGAAGACTGTCATGTCCATGGCTGCTTTCTCCAGGCCAATTTCCTTCACACAAGGACAGAGCAGTGAAGAGAAGGTTTCAGCAGCATAAATGCCCTCAGGAACATACTGCCTACCGCTGTATCGCTCAGCCACCTGTCTTCTCTCTCCTTAGAAATGGCATCCATGCCTCTGATACAAAGTCAGTACCAGCCAACCATCATTCCTCATATTCAAGTTTGTGCCCCAGCCTCATTTTCTTCCTAGATCACATCGGAGTCGCGCCTATTTATATTCTTCCCATGTGGGTCACTGAAGGTGACCAATCATATATTCCAGGAACAAATGGATAAAGACACTTTATTCATTTTATCTGGAAGGTGAAAGATTGCCCTTCTGGAAAATGGCTCACACCAGAGAAATTGTAAAAGTCAGGACGAAACATTTCCTGATGGAGAATCGTGGTGATAACTGATGCCTGGGAACATGCTGTCAAAGCCACTTGATTGCACCTTGAAACAGAACTAGGAACTGCCCTGCCCCAGACCAATTTCTCCAACAGCTTTTATAGCGTCAATTCCCAGTCAGTTCTTTCCCTCCAGATTCAGGCCTGGGATCACTCGCTGGGGTCTTGTCACATGTGGGTGGACATGTACTAAAGGACATCCGTGTGAGCACTACCCATGTGGATTTTTAAAGCGCCCGCAAGTACATATGTGGCGATGTGATTGGTTCAAGCAGCGTTAATAACAGGCTTGTGTGCAGCCAGCACTCTGCTGGTTGTCCAGGTCACTGCCAAGAGCCAGCCTCAGCTTTCTTGAGAACACAAATCCAGCAAGGGAAGTGCTTCTGTCTGTTCATGGTCACACATGGGAGACCATGGCAGGCATGTTGAGTTCAGGCTGACAGATGCCTCTAGGATCCAGACTATGGAGGCCACAACAGCAACACTGCGAACCTCCAACTAGCATTTATTAAATGTTGACCAGGGGTACACGGCAGGTGATATGCCACATCAAACTGTATGAGCCGGGCCCTGTTTCTATGCTTTTCTACCCTCCAGCTAGTTCCCATTCACTGGGCAGCATCCTTTAAGCTTCCTGACAGCATGTAACAGCACCTGCAGTTCTGCTCCCCTTAACTGGTCACTTTCTTTCTCCAGTCTCAGCTCTAAGAGGACCAGGGCTATCTGTGGTTCTGCCACAGCTGTTTCCTAAGTACCCAGCAGATGTGCTCAAAACACATCCCCTCACCCCCCCATAGACTCTCGTCTCTGTCACTCCTCACATGCTTTATAAACCTGATGTGCTTGTGATTTTCTTTTCAAGTGCCAGAGGAAAGCTGTGTGCACACGTGCCTCTGTGAAACTCCTCACAGTATGAATAGCCCACTGTGCAGTTCATTCATTGCATGTCGCTCTTAAGAGGCTATTGCTAACAAGGATACAGTCACCACTCAGCAAATATTTGTTGCTACAAATATCCCACACTTCTGTTCTTCTGATTTTTATCTAAGTCAGGGAGGAAGCTTTCTTATTATTACTCCATGGCTACTACTGTATGCAGCACGGTACCAAGTGAGGGTGATGCATTTTAAATATAATGACTATTTTAGTGACGTGGCTGTTCCTTCTTATGTTATGTCAGCTGTTTCACCTTCGGTAGGGTCTCAGTGTGCCAGGAGGAATTAGGCATCTCCCTTCCTCCTTCCTGTCTGGCTAGTGGGTCGGTGAACAACTGTGCGCAGCTTTGCACTGTAAATGCCCACTTGAGTGTGTCATCTGTGGTGCACTGGCACAGATAGTGACCCCTCCGCAGCAGTGCGGCAGACAGCAACCCGGAGTGCACTCACCTCCACCTGTGGAAGGGCATCCTCGGTGTCTCCGACCTCAGATGTGGAGATAGAGGGGTAATTGGAGTCAGATTCTAAGCTACTTTGGTTTGATGGGTTCCGCCGGTGGCCTGGGGTTTGCTGTTTGTGGAAGAAAATGTGAAAACTCATAAAATTCATGTTGCTACGAACCATTGCTTCCTGAAGAGGAGCGGGCCCTAGAACTAGTTTTTTGTCTCATGTGTCCATAAGGATAAGTATGGTTTTTGCAACAGTGGCTAAACAGAGTTATCTCCACCAAAAAAAGAAAAAAAAATCATGTATGCGTCTCAGAGTTGTGCAACCAGCTAGCCTATAAAACCACCATGAGAAGAGAAGGCAGTTCCACAGCAGGATCAAGTTCCCATTTCAGTGAAGTGCAAATCCCTAACACTTAGGCAAATTTCTGAAAAAAAAAAAAATAAATAAATAAAAGTCCTGGGGAAATAACCTGTAACCCCCCCCCCCTCAGTCCAGCCACCCATTCAAGGCTGCAGAGAATGCTGCAAAGCTGCCTCTACTAAGGAGCTCACTTCAACCTGCATGCCATTCATTTTGCTTATGAAAATAGTAAGCAGATTAGAAATACCACTGATGCTGCTCATTTTAAAATGCCTTTCCCCTCCTTGTAGTAAAAACTGGTCTTGATACACGTGTTTAGATTTTTATGTATGTTCCTACTCAGCTTCTCTTCCGGTTTCTATGCAATTAACTTACTCTATATTGTTTGAATCTGCATTTCTGGAGGGAATGTTTACATGGGGTAAAGAAAATAAAGACAAATTCTGAAACCTAAAAATGCCTCCCTGAACATGTATTGCACCGCCGAGCAGGAGAAGTGATCAGGCCCTCGTGGCTTCTTGTGGTTCCTGCAAGTGAAGCTGAGCTCAGAACTCCTCCACACCAATGTCTCAACATGGTGATTTTCCCAGAACAGGAAGCAAGAAAGATAGCGCATGCGCTTGGGTGCAATTTTCCCCTACTCCTAACAGATCTTTAAAAGACTGCAAAATAGAAAAATGAGCTTTTCTTGAGAATGGATCACCAGGCTCCGCTACTTCCTGAACTCTCAACAATGATGCAGAGCATCTTGGACAGTGGGTGGGTGGGTGGGGTACAGGTGCCACAGAGGATGGACAGTGGTATGAAACTGAGGGGAGGTGGGGGGCTGTTGGCTGGTGGGATATAAGTCCCTCCTTGCCTTTATAATGGTCATCTCATCCCGAAGGTTGTCATATCTCTGCTCTAGTCGTGAATACTCCTTCACGAGGTTCTGGTATCGGGAGCGCTCCTCCTCCAGCTCCTTCTTCATCAGGAGGTTCTCCTTGACAGAGCTCTGGGCAAATTCATCTAGAACGCAAGCAATCAGTTGTGCTCTGAGTGGGTTTCCCTAGAGACACTGACTCCAGGCTTCTGATGATTCTCTTGCTAAAAAGCTGCCCATGACACTCTCAAAGCCTAGACCCGGGATGACCTTATCCGGCTGCCTCCCCTACTATGGGGCAGAAGGGACCGGTCACTGTGGTCCATGTCTTCAGAGGGTGAGAAGAAGGTCCCCTTGCTCTTTCAGAAATAGAGAGTGGGGGAGAGGCAGATGGCAGGTATGACAACACCTCCTCCTGAGGAGCGCACAGCCCTCCAGATGACCTGTCCTAGCAACTGCTGATGGTGTTCCTGGAAGAACCCAGGGTTCATTCCAGTTCCTTCCCTAGTCATGATCTTTCAGGTTTCTGGAGTGCAGGGAAAAGAAAGGAGATTTGTGGGGATATGGCCAAAGGTTTCAGGTTGGGGAAAGAGAGAAGATATAGATATGTACATACCATGGATGAACTTCCCTTCTCCCTGCTTCCCTCCCCCCCAAAAAACATACTATTCATATCAGTGAAGAGAAAAACTATGAACAGTCTAATTTTCAATAAGATTTCTTGCTGGGTGTGTCTGTGTACTCTGGCTGCAGCCCTTGATAGGAGAGGAACATGAGGATGTGAAAAGGCAAGGGACTTGCTGAGGCCACACATAGTCAGGCGACAACAGGGGCTGTGGAAGTACAGTGGTACTTCCTTGGTCAAGCACAACTTGGGGAAGTCTGGCAGCCCAGGGGTTGATGGGCTCTTGAGGGAGGTCACCTCAGGCCCGATTCCTGATCCCCTCCTGTGGCAAAGACAACCACCGGGTAGAAGAAACAATCATGGTTTCTCAATGTGGATGCTGAAGAGGGAAACAGCAGCACTGATGGCTCCTTAGTGCTCACTGTGAACCCAGACCAAGCATTTCACAGTTGGCGTCTGACTCTTCACACAAGCCTCCGAGGTCTGGGTTGTGTGTCCATTTTGCAAGCGAAGACATTGAGGAACACCCTCATGAAGCAACTTGCTCTGGGCACACAGGCATATGTCACCATCCTTCCAGGCAGGGCTCCCTGGCTACACTAATGTCCTCAATGTGCGAGTCACACTGAACTCGAGTTGCCAAATGTCACAGCAGCATCTTGACAATAAGCTGCCCCCCCCCCTTTTTTTAGACTAGGTCTTCCTCTATGTTGCCCTGGGTAGTCCCGATCCATCAGACTCAAGCCATCCCCAGCCTCAGCCTCTCAATACCTGGGATTACAGGCACCCGCCACCATAACTGACTGTTTTTTTGAGACCAGGTCTTGCTATGTTGCCTGGGGTAGTCTTGAACTCACGAACTCAAGCGATCCCAGGCCTCTTGCCTCCTAGCACTTGTATTACAGGTATGCACCACCACACCTGGCTAGGCTGCTTTCTGTGTCTTCTAGTCAAAGCCCCCTCCCCAGGACAGCATGGTGACCACTGGCTTGCTCACTAGGGACTACTGGGGATGTTACCATGGAAAAGAAATGAAACCCAACCTGTGGCGCTTACCTTGAGACTGGTTGAGGATCTGATTGTTCAGCTGCTCTTTCTCGTCTTTCAAAAGAGCATTTTCTTGCTCCAGGTCAGCAACTCGCTGAAAGAGAGCAACAAGGAGGGATGTTTGCCTGTGGGCAGCAAAGGGTGTGGGCAGCAGAGGGGCTCCTGTTGTGGGGCTGAACTTCAACTGTTGTGTCTTGATGCTCTTTTCATTGAAGAAGACTGAAGCAGCTTTCACTTCGAGGGAGAAATTGTACACAGAAAGAGAAATTCTGGGAAAACCACACAGATGAGCTCCCTGCTGTGGCCACCTTGTGAGACCTGTGAGAGCCTCATGAACACTTCACAACCACCTGCCATACACGCAGCCTGAGGCACTCGCTCCCATGTGTTTGTTTGGTAGTCGTGTCTTGGTAAATTCTGCGCTCTTAAAGTCTGTACCCTGGAAAGCCTGGAGCTCATGATGAAATGACCTCTGTCTGTCTGCCCCACCTGCTGGGTCTGTCTCAGTGGTTCCGCCTGGGCCAGGGGTTGCAGCGGGGAGACCTGCTGGGGCACATTGTCTTGTTTAGGGCTTCACATCTGATAATACTGCCAGGGAAATCCCAGTGTCAAGACCATGGAGGGAAAGTGGTAAAAAAGGAGAGAAAAAGGAAATACTAATTAAAGAAAAGGTCTGATCTGTTCAGAGAAAGAAGACTTAAATCAGTGTGAGCCAAGTTTACTACCAAAGAGATGACTTCTGCTACTTAGTGTTGGAACAAATAGAATGGATTTAGAAATGTAATAATTGAGCCATGTTCTATGAGTTAGAAAGTTTTCATTGTGATAGAGGATGGGGAAAGGGTCTACGTCTTTTATCACATGAGGGCTAAATTGCAATGGGTCCACCTTTGCACATTATCCCTGGAATCCCTGGCGACTCATTTTGCAGGAAGGTGTCAAGTGATTTTCCCCATTCATGTCGCATTTCTGCCTTGGTGACACAGATGAGCAAACCAGAGCACAGCAGGGAGAAGATGAGAAAACCACCCCTAGACCTTGAATTCAGGCATCCTGGCTCCTGAATTCAGGCATCCTCACCTCAACTCCCACTTCCCTGAGACTGTGTGAACCACGAAACAACTCCTGGGTCACAGCCTAAGGTAAGGAGGCTGAGCCTCAGGGTCACAACTCCTGCCTCTATAACCCCAGGTCCCTGCAATAAACCCCATACCCACCCCATGGGCTGTTTTCACACCGGTTGAACAGCTTGTGCAGACAGGTTACCTTCCCTCCAGGAGCCACGAAATGGAATTTATACTTAAAAATTAGTCCATTGTTTACTAGAAATTTTTCAAGGCCATCTTCACAAATTTTCCAAAAAAACAAAAACAAAAACAAAAAAAAAAAACCCAGAAAATGAAACACGCCCCAACTTCACTAATGAAGCTGGTATTTCCAATGCCCAAAGGTGTCACAAGAAAACGATAAATCAACAGTTCTTGTGAATACAGATGCAAACATCCTGAGCACAAGATGTTCATGATAAAAACAGTCAACAAACTGGGGACAAAATAGAGCTTAATCGGATAAGACACACTGACACCCCTCTACCCCACAGCTAAGACCAGGGTGCCTGTTGCTGACTGGATGGTGGGCCCTGGACTTGGGACATTTCTGCAGGGACACAGTGTGCTTCTACAGAGATGGGTGGGGTCCTCTCTGGTCACGAGCAGCCTTCTGAAAGCCACAGACCCTGCTGCCACCGAGAGCACAAGTCCAGTCAGCGCCAGTCCTGCTTGCTCCCGGAGGAGAAGACTCAAACCCTCCTATTGTCAGACAGATGACTTGACTTCTAGAGTTGACCTTTGAGGATGAGGGATGCAGTTTCCCCAGCTGCACACAGAAGTCCACAGATAACTGATAACTGACCTGCATGTACTGGGAAACACGTGGGTAGATTCAACCAATTCAATGGATACCAGAGGTTGACTGAATCTATGAATGCAGATCCCCCAATGGAAAAAAAAAAACTTGTGAATAACTTGACTCAGGCAGCTGGAACATTCATGTTTTTCGAGAGACAAGTGCCGCAGGAAACCACAAACGTTTATACTGGAGCTACCCACGGTAACCAGCCAGCACCAGAGGTTCTACGACTCACGACAGCACCAATGTGTCAGCCAACGCTCAGGCCTGGACTGCTCTTTGCCCCTCACCAGCCCACAACACCCTCTCAGAGCCAGGCACTGGGTGGCGGGCTGTTCCGCCCCACCCACCCTTACCCTGCACCACCAGCCCCTACACTTCCACTGAGCAACCTCTAGGGATGACTTGGAGAGTGGGCCACTGCCTCTGTGCCACAGGCAGCCCTGGAGCCACGTCCCTCCTAGGGGACACAAGACAGCTCAGGCGTCAGCGAAGGGGTCACGGATAACTTGAGAAAGGAATGACATGCACAGCACAAGCAGAGGCGACGCGGGAAGGCAGCTCAAGGCCCGGAACCCTGGGAGAGGCCACCATCTGGGGAAAGGTGTGAGCCAACTTCTGTGCTGAGGCGGGGAACATCCCAGGCTCTGCAGACATAGAGAAGAGTTCCTGTCCCCAGGGAGGCTTGGCCCGCCAACTACAATCGTCAGGGGTAGGAGCCCAGAGTTTTCCAGGATGCCAGTTCCGATACCACACTTGCCTCCTTCGCTGACAGAAATAACAAATCCATTAATTAAACATCTACCGGCAGCCAGCTCCTCACTCTGCCTCACCAGGCCCATCAATCTTGCTCAGAGTGCAGCAGGCTCCTGGAAAGCCTGGGAGGAAAGCAATTGTCTGATTTTCAGCACTTGTTCAGATTGGACACAGTGCCTTTGGGAAACAGGAAGCCCTGATGAGGCACAGAAGACGAAGAGCTGTGGGAGCAGCCCCCTCGGCACCTCCTTTCAGGATTAAAATGTTCCGAAGGCCTTGCAGGAGGAGGACATTTTGCTTCCATAGTCTCTCTTCTTGGAAAGAGGTGGGCGTTGCACCCAACGGGTCATCTTATGCTGGCTTCTTCTTGGGTGTTGCTAACTTGGGACTGATTTATGGATCAGGGAAGCTGTTTTGCTTGCTCTGGCTCTGTGCCTATTGAACTGTTCTTCAGATTTTTTTTTTTTTTTGGCCAATTTTAAGCTCTCATTTTATTTAAGACCACATTCAACACAATTAGGAAATAGTCACAATTTTTCTTCTTTTAAGGGAAAGGAAGAGAGAACCTGCTTGTTCTGCTGAGGAAGCTTTTCCTATTATAAACCCTTAGGCTCCCTTTGAAGGAGACTTGGACATTTTAAAAGTGCTGACTCCCCAAATCCGATGGCCAATGGGAAGGAGGGCAGGAGTCAGGGAGTCGATCGGTGGGGTGCTTTCTGTGTGGGGGGAAGGGCCCCCCTTTCGTGTGGCCCCTCACTTGCACATGCAGCAGACATGCTTTCCTACACTTTCTGAGGTCGCCAAGGTCAAGTTTCCAGTTCTAATCAAGACCTTGTCTCTCTGTCTTTTGATTCTACCTTCTAGCTTTTTGTTCACATAGGAGGATGACCGCCCATTTGTGTCCGAGGGCTAACAGACCAGGAGTGAGGGAGTCCATGGTTGGTAAGGAGTCCAGGTTGGCGCCTGTGGCACCATAGTAATGGGAGCTTCCTAGCACCCCAGGTGCTATTCCCAAACAATGGAGTCTAATTGAGGCCTCACAGGGAGTGAACTGGCAGCTCACTCTGGGCAATCTGATGGGAGGGCAACCTTTTCTGTGTCAGGCCGCCTGCACTGCTTTCTTCACTATCTAACCCCATGCAGATTCATTTCTAAACCCTGGAAAATTGCTAGGGTTTGGGGCAAGTAGTAATGGACAAGGAACAGAAAGAAGATGCAGGTAAGCCTGCCATGAGCTGGTATGCATCATCTCCACTGCTGTTGGTGTAGCTCCTAGTCCAACTGAGGTCCAGCCAAGAGAAGGCAACAGGGCAGTGGTGGCAGGACAGAGAGCGGAGGCCTCCTTCCTTCTAGAAGCCATCACATATCTCAGAAGGAGATTTAGAGACAATCTAACCCAACCTCTTTTTCATTTTTAAACAGATGAGGGAACTAAGGCCAGTGAGGTTTCCTGTGCGCACTTGGTACAGCAGCGCTGGGATGAGATCCTGGACATTTCAGTGTCTGTACCACCAGGTCCCTTTCTGTGGCAGCGTTCAGCTGGCCCCAATCATGACGCACTGAAAGATGCTATCCCAACATTAGGATCATTCAATCCCTCCCTCCTCAGCTTCTCAATCCACTGCAGTAACAGAGAGACACAGCTGGTGGTACAAGCCGGCCTCTGGCCACTGTCCTTGTGGCCTGTGGGTCACTGCAGGGAAAGCACGGTGTTCCGGGTCCGAGGCAGGTTCTCCAGCAGTGTGTGGGCCCTGCCTGGGGAGAGCAGCCCTCTCAGGAGTGGAGAAGGGAGTCTCTATCCTGACTGTGGAGAAGGGGGTGTGGTCAATCCCAGAAGTCCTGTTTTAAGGATTGGAGGGTAAAGTCATGCAGCCAGAGAAGGAAATCAGACAGACACCACCAGCACTTAAACTTGGAGCAAACCCCCCAAAGCATGATGGTTGGTTATGGAAGGGAGATCGGAAGGCTGGCTTCATCCCTGGGGGACAAGTCAAGGAAAGACACTACACCACTGCACTCTCTCTCCCCAGCAGAGGCGATCAGGAAGATGCCCAAAGGCAGGTATGCGTATCCCTCTTAGGAGTGGTCAATGACATTGGTAAGGTGGATAAATGCCTGTGTGAGTCCCCCTATAGTAAGGCTATTTTATTTTTATTTATTTATTCATTTTTTGAGACTCGGTCTTGCTTTGTTGCCCAGGGAACTGCAGACTCATGTTGCCCAGGGTATTCAAGTGATTCCCAGTCTCAGTTTCCCAGGTAGCTGGGATTACAGGCATGCACCACCACACTCAGCTATTGTTTGAGACTAGGCCTCACGATGTTGCCCCGGGCAGGTCTCAAACCCGTGGACTCAAGCGATTCCTAGCCTCAGCCTCCCGTGCTAGGCTGGAATTAAAGGCGCGTGCTACCATGCCTGGCTTAGTACAGCTTGTCTTTGGGCACAGGCCCAGGAAAACCCAAGGCAACTCTGCGGCCAGAAGGGCAGCGTCAGAGGAGGTGTTCTGTGGGCCAATCTGCCCTAACCCCTTGCCTGCCAGCTCTGACATACCTTTCGCAGCTCGCTGTTCTCCCTGGCATGGGCATCCTCCAGGATCTTGCGCTCTGAGTGGGCCTTCTGCAGCTCAGTCCTCAAGTTCTCCACCTCCTCCTGCAGCCTCAGGCTGTCATCTCCAACGTGGCTCTGCTGGTAATGGGCCAGTTCCTTCTTCAACTTCTCCACCTCCATGGTGTGCGTGGAGGTAACGGCCGACAGCTGTTCTGACAGCGTCTTGAACTCTTTGTTCTGCAACAGGGACAGGGGAGGAAGGTCATGTGGTCAGGAAAAGCCAAGGAGGCAATGAAATAAATGAATTTCCAAGGAGGGATTAAATCTCACCGATGTTGTATGCTTGAGTGCGTTCCTGGCATCTCCTGCACAGAACTCGATTGTGAGTTTAGGACAGGGGTAGGAAAGAAGACGCCAATACTGACGTTCAGGGAGTGTGGAGGAACAGCGACGGAGCTGAGCTGGGTTGAGAGCTGTTCTCTCCTCTGTCTGACTGGACAGACCTCATCTTTAGCTTGGAAGCCATGGGCATGGCATCGCTGGTGCCCTGGATATGCAGCCTGAGCTTTTCAGACTCCCTTGCACTTCCACGCTGGGCCCTTCTGCCCTTGGACTTGCTGACACAAAGAGCTGCAACCTAATCGCTGGCTCTGAGACAAAGGACCTCCTTCAGCGTCCCCTCGTGTAAGGAGGCCCTCGCAGGGCCTAGGGACCCCTCTCACCACCTGTTAGCTTATCCTGTAAGACTCTGCCCTCCAGAACTTGATGCCCTGGCGGAAACCGCCCAGGGGGAGTGGCCAATCATGTACTCACCGAAGCAATAGGTAAGTGAGATGCATTCCCCCGTGTGCCTGGGATGCATACAGTGTGGGACTAGGATGGTGACTGTGATGAGCTCACAGCAACCCCAAGGTACACTCCGTATATAAAGGTACAGGTGAGGCACTGAGGACCTAGGGGACCATCAAGTGCCAAGGTCCACTTGGACAGAAAGTGCAATCCAGAGCACATCAGCTGAAAGTGGCCAGGGGAGGAAGGTGAGGAGGAAGATGTGAGCAGTCTCCAAGTAAGCAAGCAAAAAAAGAGTCACTTTCACTGCTCTTCTCTACAGGAGCACCAAGCAGAAAGCTACTGGCTAAAATACCAATAAACTGGGGCATCGCAGGATCAACTACTAATTCACATCAGAAATTAAGCTTCGTGGACGGCAGTGAGGAGCAGGAGATAAGACTGGTGGGCCTGGTACCACGCCAAGTGCCATGGAACCTGGGCATGGAGACCCGCCGTCAGTTCTGAGTGACAAGGCTTCTGCACAGATAGTGTAGGAAGAGACACTCCACAGGCTGTGGAAGCTCCCAGTTACAGCCTGATGTGCCCTCTGCCTGGCCTGGTGGTCATCCTTGCTCTAAGTAATCATAAAGAAGAAATCCATTTAGGCAGCATCTGTTTTATTGTTTTGTTTTGTTTTGTTTTTTGTTTTTTTTTAAAGAACGCTTTGTATTGTTTCCTTAAATTTTCTGCTTTTTTTACATTTAATCATTTCACTCATTGACTCCAAAAGTATGAATTTCTGCTTTGAAATAGATAAAAGAATAAAATCCTTAAATGACCCATTAAAAAAGTTTCTGCCTTCTTCTAAAGTATAACCTATCTTCAAATTTATATTAAAACATTTTTCAACAGACCACTGGATAACTTCAAAACATTTCATTTTTAATGTTTGTGATCTATTAACTATTCTCTTTCTGAACTGATAAAATTTTTATGAATGCTGAGAATATCACAGTCCACTAATAGGTATGTAAGTGTCTATATATTCACTTACTACTATTTTATTTCTACATTAATGTCTACTGGCTTATTACTTGATCTTTTTAACAAATGAAACATACGAGCAGAGTGATACTGTATTATGGCCATTTCACTTAAAAGTACAAGAATAACAACCACTTTCTAAATTTCTTACTGCCATTTAGAGAATAGAAAGTCTCCAATAGACTAGAATCAGAGCCTTGGAAAAGGGTCCTCTTAATTATCCCAAAGTAACATCAGAAGCTAAGAGAGGCATTTGGGTTGTTTCCATGTCCTGGCAATTGTAAATAGTGCTGTGATAAACATAAGAGTATGGCTGCATCTGTTTTAAAAAGTCCAGTGTCCTATGCACCTTTCAGCCTGGACTGGTAGAGCCTGGAGGTTGCCCATGGGGCGTGGGGTTCAGTATGGCTAAAGGGCCTCCTTGCATTTTCTCTTCCCCAAGCTGCAAGTGAGGTTCAGGCTATCTATCACCTCCAGGTGGCACAGTCTGGCTCAGGTCACCAGGGGAGTAGGGAGGTGGACCATGATGTGGGAGTCTCTAGATGAACTTGGTGTGGGATGTAGAGGATGATACAGGGGGCAGAGGCACACCCAGCCATCCTGAAAGAGGCCCCAGGAGAACTATGCTTTGTGCAGAGACGGGTCATGGCGTCCTGTGGACAAAGATGATGCCCTGGGACCTTAATGTGGAAGCCAATTATTTACTGATGAGGGCAGTCAGGCTGAGATGAGTCTCGGGGAAGTTGGGGAGTCAGAGTGGCTGGAGTTGGGCAGATCTGGCTTCAGACTCAAGCTCTGCCCTTGATCAGTTGCTGATCATTGTCTCATCATTCAATCCATCACTCCATGCCAACATTTCCTCATACCTGAAGGGGACAATAGTGATCCCTTCTTCATAGGGTTTTATCAAGATTCAGAGTGATAAAGTACTTATCCAGTACCTGGCACACAGTACAGTATATATTCAATAAAAGGCAGTGGCCTCTATGTTCAGTTCTTTGGAGTTACTGGGAAAGATGTTCATAACATTTTCTTTGCTGACCACTGTGGGTGTGGGCAGGGTGATCCCTAACCTGGGCCCCCAGTATAATCACTGGGGATTCCACATGAGTGGCTGCACATGTGTTCTGGGTATATGATGTCAGAAAGGAAGCATCCAGATGGTGTCCTGCCTCATTCTCATGTCTGGAGTGGCTCGAAAGCTGAGGGTAACATGGGGGGAGCAGAGGATGGGCTGGGCATGAGTTCCTCATGAACCTGATACCCTCCCTGTGATGGCACCTAATAACCCCCAGAGCTGCTTTGGTCACTGTGCCAGCAGACCTGACCAGCTTGGTCCTGAACAATGAGGGCCTTCCCATGACACCAGTACTGAGTGGGTTTTAAAAGGCTATCGACTGAATCTGTGCCATATTTTTTCAGATAAAATATATTTGGATAGAACCTTATGAATATTTAAGAAACTTTCAGGATAAAAAACAACAAGTGGAGGCTCAACTAACCTGTCACTTTACATGGTACATTTGAGTACAGCTGGACCAGTAGACAGCAGGGCTCACAGGTTGTTTTGACTGAAAAATATCCCCTCTGAGGCCAACACTAGGGCCACTAAGTATAGGAACTGTCACTGCACTTACTGCTGAAGGATGTGGCTTGTTACATCACAGCTAATAGAACCTGCAGGAAAAAGGCTCAGGACCAGGGACAGTGCCAGTCCTCAAGCACTTTGATTTCTCTTCCACCAACTTTCAAGTGACCCTATTTCCCCCTTTAGCTATTTGCCTGGGAACTTGGTGCCAATTTTGTTTCTTGTCTCTCCAGTTGGGTGCACAAAACCTTAGATGAATGTTGGCAACGAACCTTACTTTGGTTTTATCTTTCAGTTTTTCCCTTCACTGACTCCTTGGCAGCAGGGGTACGTAAAAAAAAAAGTCCTTTCCCAGGTGATTCTATAGGGAAGCATGAGTTAGGAACCGTTATGTAGACCGAGCATGGCTATTAGTATTTTCAGGAACTCCAACTTACTTCAGAGATCTTAGCTGTTAATCCCCTCTGAAGAACTCAAGTTCCAACTAAAGATTTAGATATAATCCCAAACTGTCAGCTCTGGCAGCAAGTGTAATGGAGACAGAAGCCAGGTCTTGGTCCCATGCTGCTCTAACCAATCCGTGGGAAGTTTTTGTCTCTGTTACCCCTGACACACGTGTCTCTGTTCCTTCTGGCCTAAGATGTTTGTGTGTCTGGGGAGTAACCCCCTCAGTTGTCTACAGGCCTGACATGAAGAAGCCACTTACTTCCAAATAGCTGACCCCTATCAACTAAGAGACTACAACCAGCTGGGCACAGTGGCTCATGCCTGTAAGCTTCAGCCTATGAAGTGGCCGGGGCTAGGGATCACAGTTCGAGTCCCTCCAGGGCCCATAGTGAGACCTAGTTCCAAAAAATAGCTGGGTGTGTTTGCGCGTGCCGATAATCCCAGCTACCTGGGAAGCTGAAGCTGGGGATTGCTTGAGTCTGTGGTACCCCAGGCAACGAGAACCTGCAGTTCCACGGGCAAAAACAGACTACAACCAGATGAGATCTCTGATGACCTGAGACTGGGATCATGCTCCTACCCCATCTCAGGACAGAGTGCTACCGACACTGGTCACACGTCCCACCATGAAAGGCCAACCGATCTGAGGATGATCTACCTATGTGAGAATGGACCCAAATCAGGCTAAGATGACCCCTACAATGAATTCTCATTCACCTTAAGGGGCAGAGAATGAAGTCTGTCTAGAGGTGGCAGAACATACTCTAGAACAAGACCGTCAAATTTCAATCCTAGTTATGCTGTGTGACCTTTAGCAGGCTATTTCACCTCTCCGTGCCTCAGTTTAAAATGGGAAAAATACTAATATATTTCATAAGGCTGTGATGAGAATTCAGTGAGCCAATATGTGAGAAGAGTGCCAAGCACATAGCTGGGAAGGGTACAAGAAGGTAAGATCTACTCCATCCTTCCTGCCTCTTCTGACCACCCTCTCTGCGTGTCCAGAGCGGGTGACATCTGCCACCACTCACAGATGTTCGCCAAGCAGGAAGCTTATGGAAAAAGCTCTTTTTAAATATAGGTCTTTTTAATCTGCTTCTCTTTGGTTGTTTCAAACACGTGGATTGTAAAATACCAGATTTATTTTTAGCCTTTCCAGTCAGCTTTAGAAATAGCAATGCCAATGTAGGGCCCTATGGTTGGAAACCCAGGGCTGGCTGGGGTGGTTGGCAGTACACAGGGCTTCTGGCAGGGAGCCCACGGTCTACACACTCCTCTGACTGTACTTTTCTCAGTAGGTTAATTGGTAAAACTTGACTTATATGAGTGTCTTTTCTCATCAGTCAGCAACAGTTACAATCATTACCACCATCTCCATGGTCTTTATGCTTGAAGCTTTATGCTTGAAGCTTTTGAGTGGCCAGTCCCAGAGACCAGACCTTTTCCTTGGCACTGCTGCCCTCTGAGCAACATGCCTGCTTCCCAACCTGGCACATCACTGCAGGCTGAGCAAGGCCGGGTGCCTGGGCTTGTCCGCACGGCCTGTTGCCAGGTTCGCACAGGTAACATCACACTAGGATGATGACTCTTCTCAGGAATCTGGTCTCTGCAAGAGCAGAGAAGCAGGAACATCTTTCTGATCTGTGTGCCGCTTCTGGGCCCTGTTCAGGACAGCTGGCTCAACAGTAAAATGGCTCATTTATTTTCTTGCCCTATTGGGGTCACAAAAAGCTTGAAAATGCTTAGCGTAGAACAACAGCACTGAGAAACCTCCAAAGCGATGGCTCGAGGTCCAGGGCCAGTTCTCTGCACACCCTACACCATGTACACTTGTGTTCTTTCTTGTCCCCTGGTCTTCCCTTTCTCAGGGGCAGCTGCAACACTCTGGAGCTCTGCAGCAACCCTGCCCTGTGTCATCTCTCTGGCCCGAATGAGCACAGCAACCAGGAGCTGACTTCCAACTGTGGGAACCCTACATAGTGATGACGTACATGGAAGGGGTGGTACTTTATGATGTTTGGGGTTAAAAACCCAGCATCGGTCTATGGTTGCAGGGTCAGAGAGACCTGGGTTGGAATTTTGGTCTAGCACTTTCTAACTCAGTGACCTTGGCAAGGTATTGATGTCTTGAGATACCATTTCCTCATCTATAAAGTGACACCCCTCCCACCCCCCAGAGTCATATGGGGTCAAGTGAGAGTGTAAAAAGAATGCTTCTTGCTGGGCCTGGCTCAAAAGTCACAGGGCATGGACACTGCTGCCCTGCGGCATAATGGTTTTCCTCCACGATATGGCCTCCAAGTGAGTCTGTCGCCCTCTGTCCACTGAGAGTAACAAGCACCCCAAACAGACTGGCTCCAAGTACAGCTGTTCCAAAGAGAAGGCTGGAGGACTGGTTACACTCAGTAACTATTCCAGCAGATTGCACTGACACTCTGTGGACTACCTTGCTCCCTCAGTTTCCTAAGGAAGGCAGCGATCTCCTTTAAATATGCCCCTGGTGTCACACTGTAGCCCCCACCCCTGGGGAGCCCCAAACACTGACCTGGTCATCAATCTTCCGCTGCAGCTGGACCACTTTGTTCTCCATGCCCACGTTGAGGCGTTTCAGGTGCTCTGCTGAGCGGGCCTCAATCTTGAGGGCCTTTAGCTCCTGTCTGGCCTTGAGCCTCCGGAAGGCGCACTGGATGACAATGGCTGCACCCCGCAGACGCTGGAAGCGCCTGCGAGCCATCCAGCCTCGCACATGCTTCTCTATGACAGTGGCCTTATGCTCCGCGAGGACCTGGCAGGGGACAGGTGCACACTTAGTGGGGGCACATGCAGCACAGGAGCAAGGGAAGGTCACAGACTGACAGAGGAGGGAAGGGGCGAGAATGGCCTTGGTTTGAGAAGGTACAAAGAGGTCATGCCTCTCAGACCTAAGACATCATGCCTCTCAGACCTAAGACATCATGCCTCTCAGACCTAAGACGCTGGTGGCATTTAAGAGTAAATTTTACCTAGATGCTGCAGCTTTTGTGCACCTGCAGGGAATGAGCTCTAACATCCTTTTTATTTCACTTTACTGGTTAGGCAATCAAGGTGTGAAGAGCTCAGGGTGGAAAGGACTAAAGATTATCCCACTGCTATCACCAGCTGGATAATCAGCTGATTTGGACCTTGTCCCAGAGCTGGAGAGAGGAAGCAAAATGCTCTAGTGAGAGCCCACAATAGGCTAATGGCTCTAATTATAAACTTGGCTTGCAATGCAAAGTATTTTCTCATACCAAGTTAAAAACCACTCAGAATTTAAAGCATCATTAATAGCCTCGCCCTAGTACCCTGCAAAGTAAATGCTTGTGGAGTAAATGAATAAACAAACAAACATGTGAGACCAATGTGCTCCACACATCACAGCTCTGAGGCAGCTGGGGTCACACAGATACCATCAACCCTCCCCAAATATCCACAGAACCGTCTCCTCTCAGCCTGGGCTTCCCCACAAAGGATGTGGGAGAGTGCTCCATCCCAACGCCCGGCCACACGACCACATTTATGACTTTACTGTTTTCATTTTGTTATTTAGAACTGATGATAATATAGGGAAATGTACAAGCAAAAGGCCAGGAGGAAAAGTCAAAACAAGCAAACAACCCAACTAAAGTACACAACTGGGGGTGGGGGGATAGGAGGGAGTGGTCAGGGAGTGAGGAGGTGGGAAATCCCCAGGGAATACAAAGATGTGAAATATATATATTAAAAAAAGAGAAAAGCACCTGTGCTTGGATGTTTATTGCAGCACTATTTATAATTGCAAGATCATGGAAACAACCCAAATGCCCCAGAACAGATGACTGGATGAAAAAGATGTGGTATATATACACAATGGAGTATTAGTCATCAATTAAAAATGACAAATTTGAGGAATTTGTGGAAACCTGGATGTACCTAGAAGAAATCATTCTAACAGAAACGAGCCAGATAGAAAGGGACAGAAACCAAATGGTTTCACTAATATATGGTCAACCAAATGAAACTGTACAAGGGGAGAGTGGGGACCAGCTGGAGCAGGCGGGGAAGGTAGTAGGTGATCCCCAGGGACCGAAATAATGTGAAATATATATAAATAAATTAAAAAATTAATAAAAAAAAAAAGAACCGATCATAAAAGACACAGATTTTTTTTTCCCCAAGACTGTGTTAGACATTTCCTGCACATCCATCTCATCTCGCTCTGCACCTTACACCTGTTTGGGGTGATTTGATGCAGTGGGTGTCCTGACTTGGGCCAGTCAACCAGGTACCTCATCTGCATTGGCATCTGGCCTGACAGGAGAGCAGGGGCCCTGCTCCTGACCTCACCACACCTGGCTCCAGGCTCCTCATCATTGCATGAAGGGGCAGACCTGATGATGCTCAAGTCACCCCTTGTCTCCATTTGAAGAGACCAGGACAGGCCATTTAGCTCCACCACTGAGTGCCTGTGTGCCCTGGGGCAGGTGCTCAGCTTCTCCAAGGTCTTGTGAAGGTCAAGTGTAATCTGTGTCTGACGCCACAGGGCACCCAGATTAAACCTGACTTCTGGGTGTTTGTTGGGGTTTCTAAGATGTGCATTTGAATGGGAGCCTTCCCCACGGAGTGGGCGGCCTCTAGTCCACTGGGGGCCTGAATAGAACAAAAGGTGGAGTAGGAGAGGGGCGAGTCCCCTTTCCACTGCTGGCGTTGGGACACACCGCTCATCGCCTGCCCTTGCCCTGGGAAGCATACCAGCAGCTGCCCGGGCTCTTAGGCTTTAGGATTTGGATCGAGTGACACCACTGGCTTCACTCCAGCTTACAGATAAGAGCATTTGTTCCTAATAAGTCTTCACAGATACACCTACATACACAAGCACACCCTTCTCTTGGTACCATTTCTCAGGAAAACCCTAATACACCGGCTTTGGAAGTGATTCCGTGGGAGCAGAGGCGTGAAATTGGAAAGAGGAGCACCCACAGCCATGTCAGTGACAAGCCATCAGCTGCCACCTCAGTTCTGAGTTTGCAGCCCCCGACTCCCCCCAGGTGGTCACGTACCTGGCGGTAGACTCTGCGCACGAACATGCCCCGGGCAAAGGCCTGGATGACGACGGCCGCTCTGCACACCCTCTGGTAGGCCAGGCGGGCCCTCCGCATGCGGTATTGCTTCTGCAGCACCACGGCCGCGCGCGTCCTCCGCAGGTGCTCAGCCCACCTAGGGAGGGAGAGCCGTGGGTCACGCTGCCAAGGCCTGAGGCAGCCGCCAATGCAAGGCCCTCCTGGGCCTGCCTGGGCACCACCAGGCCAAGCCAACTCTCATCTCCCTTAGGACTATAGCAACACCTGGGACACTTGACGCCCAGGTTTGGAAGGGCAGAATCAGCTTCCCCTTTGTTGTCGCCGAAGCCTTCCCCCAGGTTAAAATCTCTAAATCTCACCAATGCTAGGCCCTCACCTGCCCACTCCCCTTCTCTGTCACCTGGAAAGTCCTAGTCCTTTTATTTTTGAGACTACGTCTCGCTATGTTGCCCGGGGTAATGTGGGCCCCATGGACTCAAGCGATGCCCAGTCTCAGCCTCCCAGGTAGCCGGGATTACAGGCACCCGCCACCGTGCCTGGCTGCTTTTCAAGACCAGGTCTCGCTATGTTGCCCAGGGTAGTCACAAACCTGCGAACTCAAGTGATCCCTGGTCTCTTGCCTCCCAGCGCTTGGATTATAGGTGTGCGCCACCACCCCCGGTAGAGAGTCCCAGTTTTTATACTCCTGTTCGTCTCCAGTTCCCTACTAGGCTCTGAGATGCCGAGGCTTATGTCTCAATGACCTTATACTCCCTGGGTCTAGTCCAGGGCCACAAAGAGTAGGTGCTAGAAGGAATAAACCTTCTCAGGCCTACATGCAATCCTCCATCTCCCCAGCCCTGGATGCTTGGATGCACTGCACAGGGACAACTCCTTTCCTGTCTCTCTGCAGGTCCCATCTTACCTCCCAAATAAGAAAGTCAGTCTGAGACTTTCTGGCCAGCATAGAAGCTTTGTCTAAGGCCAGGCTCCCGGCAAGTGCTCAGATGGAAACTCAGAATATTAAAAACTTAGAACGAACTTTCAAAATACCTAGCTTTGCCCCAGGGGAGGAGATAGCTCACCCTGTTTTGCCGCTACTGAAATAAGCCTCATTTCCACCTTGTCCTCTGTAAGTCACCCTCCTTAGGTGGGCCCTGAGAGCCCTGGGAACACAGGCTCCCTCAGACTGACCCTGCTTTATAGCCTCACCACCTGGTGTCTAAGAGTGCGAGGGAGCTCAGTGATGCCTCAACGAGCTGGCAGAGACTGTCAATAATAATTGAGAGTTGCTACTCCTGACAATGCTCCCATTTCTACAGCATCTCTTCTAGAAAGCATCTCTGGACACTCGAGGTAATTAAAGGCATTCATCATCTCCGGTCACGCTCGGATAAGCAGTGTGAAAGGAGTCTGAGCAGGCTGCAGGAGGGGAGCAGGGGTGTTGCCCCGGCCAGGTCTCTGGGGCCCTTGTTTTCTTACATTCACGCAGAAATGATAAAGCAGCCACTTAATTATTGACTCTGCTCCCAGGGCTTCTGTATTTGGAGAGGTCACTGATTTTGAACGGGGTCGCCTACCTGATGACCGTGAAGGCCCAGGGACTGTCTCACTGTCTCAGCGGAAATGCTTGGAGCTTTATCAGCCCTACCCTACCAGTTAGGAGGCAACCTTCCCAGGTTCTTCTGTGTGCTTCTTCTGTGTCGGGATGGGCAGGGGAGTCCGAGCGACCTGGCACCGGGCTCTGCCCCTCAGCTGGTAGAGCTGCTCAGGGGCAGACAGGCCACACCCCAACACTAGCTCGGTGCAGCCACCCCTGGGAGGGATTTGCTGGGCATTTTGAAATCGGTGAGACACCCAGAAGTTCAGCGTAAGTGAACTGTCACAAAGGCTGAGTTTATCTTTTTCTAAAAGTAAAGGGAAAATGGGGGTTTCCTGGCAGAGCCCACTGGTTCTGGGCTTGTGCTGGTGGGATGGGGAGACTGGAGCAACCAGGGGACCTGGAACTCTCTCGGGTGAGAAGGCCATGAGGAGATGGGTCCAGGTGCTGGGAGCAAGATCAACAGAGCCCACCAGGAGCCCCCCTGATGACAGAGGCTGAGCCAACCCGCTGAGAGCCAGCCCCTACCCAGGCCCAGGCAGACACAGCTCGCTCACCTCCGGGCCAGGTGTCCTCGGCAGTACCGCTGCAGGGTCAAGGTGGCCCCCTTCAGTCGGCGGTATTTCACCTTCTGCAGCCAGCCCCGCACGGTTTTCTGGATCATGATGGTGGCTGCCCGGAACTTGTCAGCCCGCAGCTTCTCCAGGTAGGCCACCTGGCCAGCCCGGAAGAAAATTTTGGTGCGGCCAAACTGGAACTTGTCAGGGTCCTTTGCAAAGCAGGGAGGGGAGCTGGTGGGTCATCAGTCACAAGGCCCCCTCCCCACTTCCTCCAGTGCAGAATCCCTCGCCAGCGAGCACACGCGCCTTAAGATACACACAAACACACTGCACCGTGTAGCAGACAGCGAGCCCCTCTACCCCGTCTATGGGGCTGGGGATCCTGGAAGTAGCAGTGACAGATGCCTGCTCTTGAGCAACCAATGAAGACACAGGGCAATACAGTTGGGGGCTAGAGGGTGGGGTAGGGATATTTAAAACCAAATGCCCCCAAACAGATGATTGGCTAAAAAAA
>PVHY01009517.1:35777-56164 GCA_004024945.1 Uropsilus gracilis
GATCTGGGTACAGTTTGAAAAGATTGCTCTCAAGAGACCACACGGTTGTCTGTAGCATTCCAGATTGCAAATACCCCCCCAAGTAAATGTTGTGTGGTTTTACACTATCAGACCATGTCATCAGTTTTTATACATGTATATATAATTGCTGCCCTAATGATATCTATTTAGGTTAAAATGCATTGCGTTCCCTGTGCGCCCCCGGTGGGTAAGGAAAGAACACTCAGCAGCCTAGGAGAGAACAGTGAGAGCTCATTCACGGTGACTGAGCTCCCATCTCATTTGCTGACTGCCGCAGAGGCCACAGGAAGAAGCAATGAGCTGGGGGCTGAGGAAATGCACACACACGCTTCGGCTTGACAAATGGCCCTGAAGAAAGCCACCATTCCTCGTGGCTACCCTTTACACAGCAAGGGGAACCCCGGGCCACACTAGAGGAGATGAGGCTGCCTAGGCTGGGTACAGGGCCTAGAGATCTGTAGCGATGTCTCTCCTCCATGGCCAGGCTACCTGGGAAGCTGGGAGGGGCGGGTGCCATCCTGGCTCCGGCCTGGTCTGCTCAGGCCAAGCACCCAGCGGGTGCTCAGCACAGTTGAGTTGAGAAACACATGTTCTGTCAGGGCTGAGACGGGTGGGAAGTGCTGTTCCTTCACTGCACTGCTGGGGGCAAGGCTCCAGCTCTATGAGAGGGACTGCAGGGGCAAAATGTCTACAGCTCGGCCTCATGGTCAAGGGAAGACAAAGCTGGCGGCTTGGGCCATAGCAGAGCTAGAGCTGGGAGGGACCAGTGGCACCCCGGGAACCTAAGTCCACATGCTCTGTTTCCTATTCTGGAAAAAGCACCAGGAAGGGGCAAGGTGGTAGGCAAAGCCTCCGATTTCATACATGAAGAAGACTCTGTGAAGGTCCCACCTGCTGGAACTGGTCACCGCTAGGCTGGATCACTGTGTGATCAAGGCTTAGATCGGCTTTCTCTATTACTAGAACCTACTGGAACCCACTGATTACAATGCATGTATTGATCAATCGGGGCCATCTTTTGAGACCCCTTTCTAGGAAACATCTTTTGAGACCCCCTTTCTAAGAATCAGAGACTTAAGGAGCAAAAAGGAATCTCAGGACCTCATCCCAACCACTCCTTTTATTTCACAAGTAAAACTGAAGCTGAGAATGGAGACATGGCTTGCTCAAGGTCTCACTGATGACACTAAGGAGTAGACCCCAAGACAAGGTTCCCCAGGACACTGACCTCTTGGCACACCACGCCCATTTTGTTACACCATCTCCTGTCCTCACTTCTCTTGCACACAGTTCTTGCACACCCTGGCTTTGCCACAGATTGCTTTTAATACGCTCCTTCTCGGTCACTGTGAAGGTCAGGTTTGCAGAATGGCCATCTCCACATGGAACTTCCTCCAGGGACATCTACACTCACACTAGATGACAATCAGTCCCAGAGGGCAGATCCCACATGTTCTGTTCTTTAGGAGCTGTCATCCGGCTCCTCAGGTTAGAGAACATAAAGAACACAGTGCATCTTTGTGGAGTTGGAGAGGGTACACACCCAGGCGAAGGATGAAAGGTTTTCCTGTAGTCCTGTTCTGCACCACACTCCCCTATCACCCCAGGAAACAACCTCCAGCCTCACTCCCAGTGAACATGGGGTTCACACCAGCTGCCTGGCCTGCATGCTTCCTGCCTAATCACTCTGTTCTAAAATGCTCTTAGCACAGGCTTAGAGGGCAGGGAGCTGGCAGGCTAATGTGTGGCTCTGTCAGGGTTATACCAGTCACTTGGTATGGAGTCCCTCATCACTCAGCATGAGAACAAGGAGCATCAATGAGTAGAAGATGCTGAAGAAGGGGAAAAACCTACAGCAAGAAATACTAGGTCTCAGGGAAAGCTGGAAGCATCTCCAGGAGCCATCATCACGTACAGTAATTAATAAATCCATTAGGCTGAATTCGTGGACATCAGGGTGAAGAACATTTGTCCCAGTCAGTCCATCTGAGCAGTTGCTATCAGCTTTCCGTGCTCTGGTTGCCTCACCTGTAAAGTGGGGCTCATGCTTGGATCTTCCTCATGGGGGAAGGTGAGGATCAGAGGTAGTGCTGAAGCGGTTAGAACGGTGATTCCCAGGAGCCCTTACTAGCTCTGAGCCATTGCTGGCAAGATTCCTGGCTTGGTAGGCTCATCGAGCTGATCACCCATGCTGTTACCTGCACAAACTCAGCTTCTGTGACAACGTGTCACTGCTAGCACCGTGACACAGCACCCTGGCCATATCAGAGCTCACGGTCTAGTGAAATGACAAGCCCTCTTTGACATTACACGCGTATTAATGCGATCACAGAAGACAAGCCAAACCTGCTGAATAGCAGAAGATGCAGCAGCTGACTCCACCTGGGAGGCTAGGATTAGACTCCACAGACTGGAAAGCATTTGGAAACCCAGTTTGGAAGGACAGGAGAACCTTCCCAGGCAGGGGGAAAAATGGAAGAAGATTTCCAGGCAGTGCCAAGAGCACACATCATATAATTGCTCATTTAGCTGGGGGGGGGGCTCCTTTGTGCTAGACCAGAGCTCACACTGGGGGTGGGGCAGGGAGTTGTCAACGCAAAGACACTGCGCTCTGCACACATCTCAGGATGGGATGCACACTGAGCAGGGCGAGCAGCACACAGTCTGGAGCTGAGTGCCGGGAGAGGGCAGCAGCAGGGCAGAGGTGGCCTGTGAGCCAGGCACTGGTATGGTCAGCACAGAGAAGATGCCTCTGTGAGGTGAGGCCTGCCCTGAGCCCTGGACAGGGTCACATGGCCTAGTGAGCTGGAGGGAAACAGCGCAGGTGGAAGCTGCTTCAGCCTGTTGGACCTGGGGTCCTCCAGAGACCCTCTGTTTGGGAAGCAGAGGCTCTGATGATAAGCCTGGAGAAATCCAGGGGAGGGGAGGACAAGAGGACCTATGACCTTGGACAAAGGGGAGGCAGCCAGGTGGGAGAGAGAGCTCTAGGGAGCCCTGACCAGACACAAAGAGGCAGCTACTAGCACTAAGGAGAAAGCCTCCCAGGGCTCCAAGTGGATGGGAACCAGCTGTTTGGAATAAGAGTTTCATCACCATGAAAACTGAGATGAAATGCAGACACAATAGATGTACCACAGCGAAAACCCCAAGCAGATTTCAAACCACCAAGTGCAACCTCCACTCACTGAGATGATCACCATCTTACTTGCCGCACCCTCTTCTGCACTGTCTGTAGCTACTGACTTGAGCAGCTAGTACCAGACCCAGAGGCCAACTAGATCACTTTCACAAAAGAACACATGACCTCAAGGCCTGGTGGGCTTGGCAAAGAGCTAATGCAGATGACTGGGTTTTCCTAGAAAAGTAATAATTGAAAATAAAATCATTTTTAAGGTAATTTTCCCTATTATTGTGCTAAAGGGAAGATTTTTTTTATGATTTAACCTTTTATTTTGAGAATGGTCATTCTCTGATGAAATCCCTCAAAACTCTGGAACCACGAAAGATTGAAGCTTCTGCCCCTCACAAAAGACCCCAGCAGTTCTGTTGTTAAGGTTCTGCAATCTCAAGTGTCCGTGTGAGTTCAGGTTGTTTTGATTAAAACAAAATCTGTTGTTTTTTCCAACCCAGCATCTGGAGGAGGGAGTGAGGCTAGTTAAGCTAGAAGATGCAGGAGCATAGTCACTTTCTCCTTTCCAGGTAGGGACCTGGATCCAGGTGAGACCCCTTCCACACTCCTTGCTGGGAGCTTGGGGGGGGGGGCTCAGCTCAAGCTAGGGAGAGGCTTGGGGCCCCAGGCAAGGAGCTACCCCATAATAACCCGAGTGGGCTGTATGAATAATTTCATTTTCTGTGTGTGCTGACATAAAAAGCTCGGAAATACTTGTGCTACACCAAGGGCCTTTGCTTTAAAATCACTCATGTAGGAAACGGAGTTAGCAACTCAATCCTAGCAAGAAGTAAGTAGAGCAAAGACAGGCAATTCATACCCCAGACCCAGCCCTCAACTCTCAGCCCTCAGCCCCCAGCAGTGCTCCAGCCCGCTCACCTTGATGAGGCTCTCCAGGACAGACCTGCAGATAGCCTTCTTGTCCGTGTTGGCCAGCAAACTCTTCTTGACCAGCACCCGGTACCGATTGAAGAAGTCATGGTAGGCCCACCTGGAGGGAAGACAGTGTATCAGGGCACATTTTGTCCTCTCAGTGCCCTCTGGGAATCTCAGTGTGTGGCTGGATTACAGAAGCGTGGCTGGAAGACTGAGAGAAAAGGAGTGTTCTGGAGGCACCTCTGGGAGGGTTGACCAGAGACAGAAGAGCTTACAATGGGTTTCTGTGGGCAACCTCAATGGAAACCAGGAGTTTTTTCAATTATACTTTTTTTGCCATTTAAAAGTTTTCATTAAAATATTTTTGAGGTACTATTGTTTTAAATCACTGCACATGACTTAGGGGTACAGGTTCACGCCTCTTCAAATGTTACCATACCACACCCAGCACCATAGGCACCTACACAGTCCACTAAGGTCCTTCCTCACTTTGCTTCCCACTCCCCACCCTCCCATGAGGTAGCCTCAATTCGGCAGCCAGGTTTCCAGGGTTTGCTCTGGTATAGATCTGTGTGCTTTTTTGTTTTATTTCTTTATAGTCCATGAGTGAAATCATCCTGTATTTGTCTTTCTCTTTTTGACTGATTTTGCTTCGTATGATCCTCCCTTTTCAGTACCATCCATGCCATTAAAATGGCAAGAATTCAGGTTTGTTTTAATAGCTGAGTAGTAGTCCATGGTGTATATGTACCACAGCTCCTTCTAGCTGCCCTTGGGCACTTAGGTTTCCATAACTTGGTAGTGAGGTACAGGGACAGACAAACCTTGAAGAATGGAAAAATAAGGAGGAACTAACAGAAAAGTAAATTTTAAAGTGATTTTTCTCCCAAGGTCAGACATGCACATCTGGGAGTCTGGAGATGACAAGCCAGGATAGGCCATTAGCACAACCTAAGTTCAAGGGCAAAATCTGAACAAAGAAAGTCCCTCCTCTCTGTGACTTCAGTCAATCACAATTAGAGTCTGATGAGGTTCTTAGAATATTCATAGGGAGCGTATCAATTATCTGGGGAAGCTAAATTGGTCATCTTTTTACCCCTCCCTGGGGGCTTTCCAGGGAGCCTTGTTTTTCTATCTCTTATTTCCTATCTGTCTCTTTGCCTCTTTCAACTTACTTTCCTATGTTGCTGGAGTGCTTTCTACAGTTTCAAAAGACAAGAATCTGGTAAGAAAATCATGCTGTTTTGTCACGTGATTTCAGTAGGTCTTTTTTAAGTGTTTTCTTCTTATTAAAACTAACACTGCTCAAATTGAAGCACAGAGCATGAGAGGGGAGGGGGAGATGGGAGTGATAAGGTGGTAGGAGAACCCTGGGGTAGGTAATGATGCTTAAAAAAGAAGGAATTGATTGCGCTCACAAAATATAAAAAAATAAATTAAGGAAAAACAAAAACTAACAGTGCTCATTGCAAACATTTTTTCCAAATATAGAAAATGCAAAGAGGTTATCTAGCTTAATCCTGGAGATGACACTGTTCAGGCACATTCTGATGTAGTGTTGAAGGAACTTTCCCCCCCAAAATTGATTTTGGTTTTGACTTTCCTCCAATCATAGACCTTTCTCTCTATTGAGACTTGCACAGAGGTTAACATGGGCTGAGGTTAGAATCAAATGGAATACTGCAGGCTGGAAAAGGTTATATAAAGCTAAGTCTCCTACTCCCCATGCCCAGCCAACCACAGGTGCCTCCACCAGGGAGTAGTGGATTCTCCCTTGAAAGCAGCTCAGCACTCCAGTCTGACACTGGGGCACTCCCCAGAGTCTGCTCCACCATTTATTTCTGTACTCACTTGCCTAATTTCTCCCTGTGAACTTGCAATTTCTCTGGAGAAATAATTAGAGCAGCATTTAGCTGGGTGAAAAACCTTAAATGCTCCCAATTTGATAATCTCTGCTGACAGTTCTATAACTCAGGGAGGTGACAGGCTCAAGGCCCTTATGAGAGAGGGTGGGGAGCAGGAGCTTTGCAGTCACCCAAACCAGTGCAGAATAAATCTGGGGTACAGAAGCAGAGAAGCCTGCACTGATAGTGAGCATCAGTGACCACAGCCATGTCACTGCCCAGGGACCTCACCTCCCCATCTACAAAATGGAGGGAACAGCACCTACTTCAAAGAACCTCACAAGTACCTTCCAGGGCTTGCAAAGCTACAAAGCTCCCAAAAGATCTCAATTACTCTCCCTTCCTGCCCAAGCCTCTCACCTTGTCTCACAAAGATTTCCTTAGACACCAAGGTGAACCCAACGGCAAAAGGCTGCCTCAGAAGCAAAGCAGCTGCTGAGAAGGGCTGGTAGGCACTCCTTCCCAGTGGAGGTACCAGAAGGGGTTGGTGGGGGCTCTGGGGTCTGGGCAGTCGTGAGTGTCCTTCACCAAGGACACAAGCAGAGGACCGTGCCGTCTAGAGGAATCTCACAGGAAAGGCTCTGTTACCTGTCACAGGAAGATCTTTCAAGGGAAGCTGTAGAACACATGGCTCTCTGACCCCTTGTTCTGGAACAAGGGATGTGTGTGGTGCTCAAGAACCAGTGCTTCCAACACCTTGGGAGTTGTTCAAAAGGGTAAATAGCTGGTATATCACCCAGCAATCCCACTTCCCAGTGTATTCCCAAGAGAAATAAAGATAGGCGTTCACATAAAATCAGGCTCATGAATGTTCACAGGGGCATTATTAATCCTCCCAAAAAGGTGGAAATAAATCAAATGTGCCTTAAGTGATGAACAGATAAAATAAAACAAGGCAAGTCCTCACAATAAAACAGTTTTCAGCAATAACAGTTGAAAACATAACCCTAAGTGAAAGAACACAAAGGCACACATACTATCTTGTTCCATGTATAGAAAATACGCTGAGTGGGCAAATCTATAGAGGTAGAAAGTAGGTTAACACTGACCAGGTCTGGGAGGACCTGATTATAGCACGGGGATCCTTTTGGGGGTGATGGAAATATTCCACAATAGTGATGAGAGCTGTACCGTTCTGTGGACATATGGGAAATCACTGAATTGAATACAAACAAGGTAGATTTTATAGAATTCGAATTATGTGCAGCTTGGAAAAAAAGTCCATATGAACTGTGTGATGAACAAAGGGGCTGAGGTTTGTGGCAGCCTCCATTTAATCCAGATACAAGACTTGTCATTGTTTCAACACAGACACCCACAGAGGCTTCCTTGTACAAATGGGGCAGCTGTGAACCCCCCTCAGATACCCTCTGTTGCCTTTTCCCAGACTTATAGCCTGGCCCTTCAGGGAACTCAGACTCAGACCAGCCATGAGCCCAGGTCTGAAGGTGGCTCAGCTTTACTGCAAGGGGGGGGGGTGTGTGTGGAGACAGAATTCTTCCCCACTGGCTCTGAGCTGGAGCAGAGACCCCAAGTGAAGACAGAGGAACCCTGGAACTCTGGCTGTCTTGGCTCTGCCTGGACATGGCTGGGGGTAGCACAGGCCTCCAGGATGCACTTAAAAACCACTTGTTGAGCTGCTGGGCACAGTGGCGTATGCCTGTCAGCAACAGCCTATGGAATCGCAGCTGGGTCTGGGGATCATGGTTCGAGACATGCCTGGGGCAACGCAGTGAGACCTATTCTCAAAAAAATAGCTGGGTGTGGTGGCATGTACCTGTAATCCTAGCTACCTGGGAAGCTGAGGCTGGGGATTGCTTGAATCCATGGTTCCACGGCAAAAACAGTGAGACCTACTCTCAGAAAACAAAAAACAAAAAACACACACTTGCTGAAAGGCAGATTCAGAGGTAACAGGTCTGGTTGTAGGGAGGGTTCGCACTGCATCACCACAACTGCTCTTGTGGATCTGACTGTAGAGCGGGGGCATGAGCATAGCTGCCAGCAAAGAGCCAGAAGGGAAGGCTGTGAGACTCTGAGATAAAGAGCCATTTCACTCCCAAGTAAGCTCCGCATTCTCTGTGGGACTTTCACCAGCAAGGCAAGTAACTGTGTTGCCAAGGTCCATCAGGTTTAAAGAGGACAGAGAACCACCCCATTTCTCAAGCGCCTCTCAAGTCCTGCAGTCCTATATGGTTGCGTTCACGTAGGGCTGGGTGTGATGGGCACTGAGGAAGGAAAGCACATCTTTTCAGAAAGCACCACAGAGTTACTCAGGAGTGAAGGAGATGGGGGAAGTGGAGGAGAACGGCAGCTTTATGCAGAGTTGAGTCTTTTGAAAAACAAACACTGCCCATTCAAACCGTCCTGCACAAACACTTCCCTGGGGGTCAGTGATACCACACTGCTTTTTAACCCCAGGAGGGAGCACTCCAAGGCACAGACTCACCACGGGAGAGGGAGGTGGTAAGCCTCCCTCCTGGACAGGCTCTTTGTCTCGGTGCTTTATGCACATGTGAAGACACATATTTCTCAGTCACTGCAGCGTATCTCAAAGTGAATGACACATTTTCATTTTAAATCAGGCTCACAGAGCACCATCAATCTCCAGGAGGATAAAAACAGACAGGTGCACAGAGGCTGGGGGCGGGGGGCAGGGGGGCTGGCCTGCAGTCTGAAGTCTGCATTTGTCCTCTCTGACTAGGTGGGTTTGGAGGGCACAAAACATCCATCTCAGGATTAAGGGTTCTGTGGCCAGGGCTGAGCACAGCAGCTCTGCCTGAGGTCCCCAGTGGGCAGCTGCCCTCTGCGTGGGCTACAGGGAAGCCTTCTGGACCACTGGGCACAGGTCACTGCAATCCCAGAACGTGCCTTTTCTTTCCTTCTGCCATTTCCCTCTCTTTACGGGGATATTTGTCCTTTTCTGGGTCACTTAAGTAGGAGAAATAAAGGAAAATTATATAAAGTGCAATTCCCTTCATCAAAGAAATCCACCAAAGTCTCCTCAGAAATAGCTACACAAAGGGCAGGGTTTGCCGTGCTGAGTCTCGCCAAACAGCTGAGTTCTTCCCACCCTGACCTCCCGCTGCTCGTGTCCCTCTAGTCCCTTGGTCTCGCCCAGTCAGATCAATGGAACGAGCACGCAGGCACTACATGCTGAGGCAGCACCCACCACATATGTGTCCTTCACTAACACCTGATGGGCCTAACCGCCTATCAGGTCTCACCTGGCTTTGTCCTCAGACACAGAAGATGCCCAGCAGCCCCTAGACAAGCAGGGAGGACACTCGGAGTCCCCCTGGCAGCTGCAGCATGTAGGGCAAGTGTATGGGCTTTGTCCCTTACCTGCCCTCCTCACCGCTCATCTTCCTGTAAGTGCCACCCCAGGTGAGGGGCTCACAAGAGGGAAGATGCAAGAAGGCAATGACCTTGTGAAACGACGTGCGTAGATGGTCTGACCCCGCTGCAGCACTAGCTGAAGGGTCTGGAAACTATGGTGCCTCTTTCCCAAAGTCACCATTTCACATGGGGAGGGAATCCTCTCGTTGACTCTTTCACAACAGCTGCTGAGAGTAAATGGAAGGAGGATGCGGAAGGCAGCGCTCTGGATCCGAGCCCAAACATTCAAATCACGGTATTAAGTAAGGTTTTCTGTGACAGCAGAAACACAGCCTTTCCCTCCTTGCCTACACTTTCCACAGTACTTGCCATTATGAGCAACAGGTACAGATGTCCTTGTAACTACCTGCTAGAAAGAAATCTGAAACAATTAGGAAGGCAGGGAACTCTGCTCTCCTCACCCTGATCAGCTGCCCTGTGGGGGGCTAGAAAGCCTGGGTGGGAGAGAGGGGCAGTACAGGGAGTGTGTCCACATGTCCCCAAGGGCACAGAGGGGGTGTTCACCTCCCAACATGGCACAACCAGAAGGCTGAGTGGTAGGACGGAGACTCACCTGGCCAGGAAAGGAAACTATCAACCCTCATTCCTGGCCCCAGGTGGTTTCCTGGCTTAGGGCTCCTCCCACAGTCCCCTTGCCAATCAGAATCCTCAGCACCCTCCATGGCCTAGCTCAGGCCTCACTTCTTCCATGGACCCATGGCTCCCGGCACATTTGCACCTAACCCCATTTTCTGATTTTGGGCAGATAGCATTCCTTCTAGGCTGCGGGCTCCTGGTGGGCAGAGCCACTGACTTTTAATTCCCTCGTGGGAACAGGCACAGAGGTAGATGCCTGATATTGAACGAGATGTGGGGAAGGGCATATTGACAGGAGGAACAAAGGCAAGAAAACCTCATAGTATGCAAAGCTCATTTGAGTGCTGAGGAGTAAACTCTACCCTCTTCCTCAAACAGACTTTGTGCAGAGACAACAAGCCCAGGAGTATGGGTGGTGGGTAGCTGCCCTGATATCATGGCAAGGACGCACACCAGCTCCATCCGTGTCTCAGAGGGTGCAGGGCTAGCAGACTGCGTGGGATCCACGGATGGCAACGCTTTCCTAGACCCCGTCCGTGAAAAGAGATTCACTGCCTCTGCAAGCAACCTGCCCACTGCCATTCTGTTAGAGACTTCTTGGTAGTACAGGAGGTTCCTTAGATGCTAACACAGGCCCTGCCTTACAGTATCCCACGTTCATGTGCTCCCTTGTTTCTGGTTGGGAGGGTTCCAGCACCCACCGCTCCCACTCGATAACCCACACTTAGCACCACCTGCTGCAAATGGAGATGTCCAAGGCCCCCTGACAGTTCACAAGGGACAGCTTGGTTTCAGTTTATTTGGCCAGACTTCAGGTATTGTTTAGGCTGACCTTCTCATTTGCTGGGAAAGTTTTGGGAAGCTCAGAATGGTCTGCTGAGGTAACCAAACATACCAGGATTCCACAAAAACAAAACCAGAAGTTCCTAGTATAGACATACTCTATACTCCATGCTCCAATTATAGACATGCTCCAGTTAGTTATGCTGATAGGGAAGTGGCTTGTGGATCCTATCTGGATGAGTAATGGACTAGTTAAAAAATGCTTAAGTGCCTGGCAGGGTGCTGAGGATGAATGGTCTCATTCAGCACAATGGCCTAGGAAGTCTGATCATTCTACCTAACAGCAAGGGAATTTAGGTTCAGAAAGATCAATCTACTTGTTTCGGGTGACCCAGCCAAAGACAGAGGTTGCTGACACTTGAGCCTGACTGCAACGCTCTGGGCTTGACCACCAGGCTCCCTTGTCTAGCCCAGGTCAAAATTCTATAGGGTGAACTTTTACTGACAAGTTGAAGAGAGCAGGTTTCCGCCAGGCCCCAGGGGCCAGAAGAGCCATGCTACAGGACCCCAGCCTACCCCTTACTTCTCTGATGAAGGCCTGTTTGGACAGTAACAGTTCACTAGGTGGGCATTAGGATGCCTGGCAAAACCAGCTAGCAGGGCAGAGGAAGGCTGGCCTAGTTCTGACTCAACCACAACCCAGCTGTGACTGTGAGCAGCTCCCATCCTCTGGTATCACCTATGAGAGGACATTGCAAATAACTCTTGCCCACACCCATACAGAAAATGGATGGAGGGCCAGGCCACAAGGCTCTCTGACCACAAATGCCACCATGCCTTGTCCATTCCAAGTTACTTCGTAAGAACACAAGATGAGTCACAACCCTCTCAGGTGACCTTCTGACCCATGAATGGTGGCAACAGCACAGCTTTGAGATGCACTGGACTCATGGTGGGCTGAAGGGGACGTCAAGGAGCCCTACAGATGAAAGTGCCAGGAGTAGGTCGAAGTCTGGCTGCTTGGGGGACGTGGCAGCCCTACAGGTCCCTGTCTCGTTCACAGGTTGAATGGCTCATGTCTGGTCTGAACCCTGTGCCTGGAGCTACCACTGAAAGATGACCCAGCTGGCAAGACTGCAGGACATGAACTCAAAACACAGGGGCAGTGTCAGGGCCTGCATGGGAAGGAGGCTGCTGGATGCTGCAGCACTGAGAGCGGATGGGCAGTGCCTCCATGGAGGAGGGACAGGTCAGCCCACTTCCCTAACCATGGGGTTACTGGACCTGGGGTCAGAAAATGACATGGAGCCCCAGGAAGCTTCCTGTCTTATTTTCTAAGCAGGGAGAAATGTGGTTGAAAAGGAAATAATAATACCCTTCAACCTGCTCTGGCAGATCATGCTGAACAATGTCTCAAGCTGCTGGGTTTTGAAAGGCTACCTGCATGTTGCAGATTAGTGATAGGTCTCACGCTTTCCAGGCCAAATGTAAATCCCTAATTCCATCAGCAACTTCCTCCCCCACCCTAACATTTGGGAGCTATTGCTAGCTAGGTGGTTTCTGGGAAGTAACTGTTACACTGGAAATTGTCCATCAACTAATCAAAGGTAGTATCAGGTCAAGATGGATGCTTTTCTGCATCTCCTGCTCCCTCTCCCGCTGACTTACACAGTGTTTTAGGACAGAGTGACTGTGGGAAAAGCACTGGCTCCGGGTTGCTACAACACAGGGTTCAACTCCAATTCATGGACAAGATGTCCAGCCAAGTGATCTTCTCAGGAGAGCTTGCTCCAGACTTCCACCCTCACCTATAGTGCAGGTAAGTGTCTGCAGGGCACCCTACAGTCTTAGCGCAGCTTCTATAGACACTGGACACGTGGTGGCTGCACAATGCACATTAGTTGACAGCCGCTGCTGGGTAACAAAGAAATTCTGTTTTCCATTGTAGATGTGATTCTACACTGAAAGGTAAAGAAGTTCACCTAGGGCTCTTGGAGCTCCCTTGCCAGCGGGGAGTGAGGGGGGGTCAGGCCTCTCGGGTGAGTCCCCCAGGAGGGGGGAACGGGGTGGAGAGCAGGCCTCACCTGCCAGTAAGTGGCTGCTGATGGGCAGCCACTTACAGTCAGCCTGGGCAGTGCCGTGTAGCCCCCAGCCCCCGGAAGCTGGAGGGGCATGGAAGGGTGATGGTCCGGTCTGGGAGCTTCCAGCGCGGGGGTGTTGGGGGGCAGTTGGAGGGCCCCTTCCATCTCTCTCTTCTTACTCCAGCTAAACTTCAGAGGAACCAGAATATGCACAATGTCAACCCTAACATAGAACGGGTGAGGGACCAGGCAGAAGTCCAATTCACAGGCCTGAGCTGGACACAGCAGATGGACAACCAGGTGAACCAGTGCATGTAAGACCAGAAAAACAACTGTAAAGACACGATGTCACCATGCGCACTTCTATGCTCGCCAGGCCAAGACCCGGGACTTCATTTTGGAGATAAATTTAAGGAGAGCAACACACCCTCCCCTCATTACAGGAGAGGAGAGGATGACCAAAGAGGGGATAATGGGCCCCACATCAAAACTGCAAACTGAAGCAGAGGCGATGATCTTCAAAGGCCACTCGCAGAAGCCTGAACTCACAGAGAAACTTCTTGACCAACACTGGCTGGTCGCAAGACCCTCTAAGTCCGACACCAGAGCCATAAGGAAAAGCAACAAAGCAATGGAGACGGGATTGGATTGGAGAGGACGGCCTGCAGCGAGAAAACATGGACAGATCACAAAGGAATATAACCTGGCCACCCAACACAAAATTAAGACTGAAAATCTAACAGCAAGGTTCGCCTGGACCCAACAACACAGTCCCTCACACAGAGAAAAGACACTACCATAGGAAAGAGACTAATGGACTCAGCACAGCTAATAAACAACAAAGAGTGGGGTTTCAGAGAATGGAAGGGGCACCAGAGGGAGGAGGGAGGGGGAAAAATAATAACAGAGAGGTTGTAACCTAAACAACAAAATAAAATTGTATATTAAAAAAAAAAGAGTTCACCTACAGCTGAATTAAAAAAATGGGAGCTACGGTCTGGTGGGATATAATGAAGCCCTAAAAAGGAAGGAAATCTTGGCATGTGCCACCACATAACAGAAGCTTGGCATACTATGCCAGGCCTGTCATCGGGGACAAGTACCACAGGCTTCCTTTTATGTTCAGTGTTAAGAGCTGCCCAAGTCAAGGATGGAAAGTGGGATGGTGACTGCATGGGCTAGAGGGTGGGTGAGTGGCGAACTAGCATTTATGGGCACAGTGTCAGTTTTGCAAGATGAAGAGAGTTCAGAAAGTGGATGGTATTGATGACTGCACAATGACAAGAATGTACTTAATGTCCCTGAATGGCACTGAAAAATACCTGAAAGGATAAATATGACAGTGTAATTTACCACAAATACAAAAAAATAGATAAAAGGTGTAGAAGACAATGTGGGAATTGAGTATAGGGAAATCTTTCTGCCCCTTGAGCTGGCTCATCAGTCAGACCAATGCCAACTGGAAATTTGAAAAGCTCCTGTAAGGAAGTCACTGCTGATGCCTACATTTCTCAGTTTAAAATGGATTTCTTGTTCTACCACCTCCAGCTTGGGCCCTCATGTTGAATAGTTTTTTGGAGGCTCTCTTTCTGGCTGGCAACATGTGACTGGTTAACCCGGGGTAGAGTGGCTGGTGGGTACCTTACCTGGATGGGTAGCCAGCTGCACTGATTCGAATCGTCTCCAACACCCCACATGCTCTGAGCTGCTGCACCGCTCTCTTCGGGTCAAAGCTGTGAAGACACCGACATAAGCAATGAGAAACCATGTAGGCAAATACGAAATGGATCAGGAGCACAGAACAACGCACTGAGTGACACAACACCATCGTGCACCCTTAAATTAAGCTCAGGGGCAAGTACAGACTCAAAAACACTGATGGGCAGGTGCTTGAGCTGTGCCACCACCTCAGCTCTGTGCACACTCCTCACCAGGGTATTCCTCCTTTCCCCTATGAATTCTGACTCATTCCTGCCTTCTCTCCAGAACCTTTCCTTATTACTTCCATCTACATGACCATCTGTCTCAGTTCAATAGCCCAAACTGAACACTTGGCAACACAAATAGTACCTGGCTTAGGCACTAACAGGTGAGCTTTAGGCCAGGGTGACTTGACTTTCAATCATGCTAAGATCACTTACCAGCTATATGTAACTTGGGCAAATAATGTAACCTCCTTGAGCCTCTGTCTCCTCATCCATAAAGTGAAGATAATGCTATGACCCATAAGGAGGTGAAACGCTGTTTATTTCTATGGGAATAAACAGAACAGCACCTGGCATGGCACACTTGTTCATATGATTAGCTATCGTCATGATAGCTGCTTCATTAGGAGTCATATAGGTGAAGAACTTTATCTTCTCATCTTTAGAGATATAAGCTATGTCTTCAATGACTCACAAGCCCTGTAATACTAAATCTAAAACAGAAAACACAGTATTGATTAAAAGATTCATATATTGAGTAAAATATTGCTGTAGAGTGAGACGAAGTTGCACTTTCTCAGAGCATCCACGCTTGCAGAGAGGAGAAGTGGACAGATATGGAATACGAGATAAATAAGGGAAGAGGACAAAGGGATCCAGAAGGAAAAGAAACCAGGGTTGGCTGCAGCCTTCCAGAATCTTCATGGGGAAGGAGTTAACCTGAACTAGAATTGCACTATTTATAACTTGCTCCCACCCTGAGAAGGGGTGTGGAGTAAATGCACTTGTTCTGGCTGCAGGTCTGAGAGATGCTTTCTGGATAAAGGAAGCAGTAAAGGGAAAAGGACTTAAACAAGAAATGTCATCAAAGCACAGAGTTGCAAGACAGTGGCTCTCTACTGGGGGTGAGTATGTTCTCTAAGGAACATTTAAAAATGCCCTCAACTATTTTCACTTGTCACAGCAGTAGAAGGATTTGACTAGCATCTACGGGTCGAGACCAGGGGTACCTATAGCACTCAGGGCAACCCCACAACCTCCAAACTAGTCCAAAATACCAAGATTGCTGAGGCTGAGAAAACTGGTTGTAGGGGATGGAAGAGGGATACAGCCCTGTCCTTCTGGAATAATATATGTGACTATATATTTTAATCACATAAATTTTTGCACTTGCCACAAATAATCCTCATCAATTATCTCCTGAAATTCTTTCATCAGGGCAATTATTTTTAACCACAACTGGTAGATAAAGAAATGAGACGAGGGTAAAGGACAGGTTTGGAATCAGTCAAATAATCAGCAGCAGAGTTAGGCGTGTTCTCCCCACTTTCTGTTCTGAAAGGAAGATTTTGGTTCCAAAGTCAAAGGAAGAGCTTAGAAAAATGGGCTATTAGAACTAGAAAGTCCGGGCTGGGTGTGATGGTGTGCACCCATCCCAGCCTGGGAAGGGAGGCCGAGACTAGGAATAGCTTGAGTCCATGGGTTCAAGACTCGTGGGCAACATAGCAAGACCTAGTCTCAAAAAATAGCTGGGCGTGGTGGTACGTGCCTGTAATCCCAGCTACCTGGTAGGCTGAGGCTGGGGACCGCTTGAATCTGCAGTACCCCAGGCAACATGAGTCTGCGGTCCCCTGAACAACAAAGCCAGACCTAGTCTCCAAAAAAAAAAAAAAAAAACCCAAAAATCAAAAAACTTGAAGGTCCCTCAGAAAGTCCTCAGCATCTTCCTTCATCTGGGAGGGAGAACCAGCAGGAGAGGACAGAGCAGGCTGGCACCCAGGCACCTCCCACCCACCTCCAGGTGGAGGGTGGGAAGCAGCAGGCAGGGCAGAGCTGGGCCTAAACCCCCAGCGCCTGTCTCGAGAGCAGGATGCGCCTGTCCTTCACACGTAAGCTAAGTCTTTCACACACGCTGTTCCTCTAACAGCCTCTTTTCTACTGGAGGAAGCTGGGAAACAGAGCCATAGGGAGGTAATTCCTATGCACATCTCAGAAACCTGGAGGAAGGGGAAGGAGAGACCAGTGAGCACACTGCATGGAAGGCTGACTCAGTTCTGTCCTCTGGGTCTTTCCGAGCACAGGGCGCACACGAGAGGAGTCAGGCTTTATTTTCTGTTCAGTTATTTTTGGGGGGGTCAAGCTTTATTAACCGACTGAAACTGCACAGCGCAGGTTAGTTACGCATTATCAGAGTCAGGGTTGCCAAAAGAAATTATTTCACAGGAAGAAACTCTGCCAGGACCAAAAAGGAAATCAGAGAGGAGGGAAGAGAGTGTTTTAAGGATTTCAAAAATAAACCAAGCCAGCGAGGGGCGCGAAGGAATGGAAGAGGCTGGAGAGGTAGCGAAGCGGTGTTCTAAAAGCTTAGAATATTCGAGAAAAGAGATGAAGCTGAAAATAAGGAAAAACAGAATAATGGAAGACCAAAGTGGACCATTTCCATGTAGACTCCATGGGACTTGGACATTGGCTGGACACTGGAATAAGGGAGAAGGGTCAAGGGTTATGCTGTTCACCATGGCAATCTCTAGTCACTGGCAGGTACTGGATGTGATTTAACTATACTGAAATTCCTCACTCATAATGGTCATTCTCCCAAGTACTCAGCAGCCGCTCATGTCCAGCGGCTAACACAGTGGACAATGCAGGTACAGATGATGCCCACAGACCATGCCTGTCATCGCAGAAAGTTCTGGGGACATCACTGGTCCACAGTAACTCAGGCTTGGAAAATCAGGTTTGGCGGATGGGGGGAGATGTTGGGAAATGGTCATGCTATTTGCTCTGACGGAGACCAAACAAAGAGGCTGGGGAAGATAAGGAGTCTGGTTTCAGACAGTGTGAATATGAGGTGGCCAGTGAAGCTGCAACTGTTCCCACTGGGCTGGAACTGGGAACAAACCAAAGACAGACAAAAGACATCAACAGTGTCTGTTACGTAAATCTAGGGAGGAGGACCATGGAACCATAGGTGAAATTGAAGAAAAATGTCAAAGGAGGAGGAGAGACAGAGAGGGATGCATGAGTGGGAGGGGGAAGGCAGGCCAGTGTGGATACTCGAGAAGCTCAGTGGCAGGGGGATGTGAGCAGGGCCACGTCTATATTCCATCACTCAATACATCGCCTGAGTTTCTGCAATCCAAGAAGCCTTCCTCGACCACTCAAGTCATCCTCTGTCCCGAAGTGTACATTCACAGTGAGATGCACTCATGTCTGTGTTTAATGGACTCTGCTGTGTGGTCCCCTGTGCCAACGGTGCCTGCTCCTCTGTACCGCTGCACGCAGTGGGACTGGGGACTTGATTCTTCTCATTCTCTGAAGGTCTGGGCACCAGACAGGAGTTCAGAAAATGTCTGCGGGCCCAGACTCAGTACAGGAACCATTTCCCAAGTGTAAGACTGACTGACTATTCCTTGGGAGGCTAAATCTACTCCTGTTCCACTTAAACTTCCAGGGAAGCACCAAAAAAATTGGGTTTGGCAGGTCAGTTCCCATCAGGTAAGGGGTTGGGGTTCACACAGGCACTTACTGGAAGGGGAGCTTCTCATCATTAGGCTTGATGCAGCGGACATAGTGTGGAGTTGTGGCATTCAGGGTCTCCATGAGCAGGTGGAGGGAGGTGCGGAACTGGGAGATAAGAATCAAGGCCTAGTTATTTATCTTGAACCTTTTCTGGATTTACAATTAAATGACAAAATGCCCAAAGACCAGGGGCAGTGCCTGCTGAATACTATTATCTTTCTTCCTACTGTTAAGCCAGAAGACAGGAAGAAACAGAGAGTTGGACTTACAACATGGCCTGAAACTCCCCACCAGCTGTGTGACCAAAACCCAGTTCTTCTCATGGCCTGGCCTGAGGGGTCAAGGGAGGTCTCACCCACTCTGTGCCGAATGAAGGGTTGAAGACCCAGTAAGCTAGAAGGCACAGGCGCTAGGAAAGGTGAGAGAGGAGCTCTTGGACAGGAGGCGGGAGCCTTGGCAGCCAGTGCTGGGCATCCCGGAGATTACTGCATTTACACAAGATGCTCAGAATAGGCAAATCCATATAAACAGAAAGGTCAGTAGTTGCCAGGGCCTTGGCAGGTACACTTTCCTCTTCTCGGGGGACTAAAATCCATGAAGAGTCAAAAGCAGCACAAGTTTCCAGTTTTCTGGTTCCCAGATGTATTTCACCGTCCTCACGGTCCTGGACTTCTAAACCCTCTTGCCAAGCCACCCACACACCCCGCACCCCGCACCCCTCCCCCCTGCCCAAAATGGTCCAGTCATGTGGACCTGCTGTGGGGACTGCTAGGCACTGCTAGGTGCTAGTGTCATTCCCTTTCACTCTCATCAGCTCCCTCTAGGGAAAATTCTGGAGTTTCCTTCTCAATGGGAGGCAGGGTTCTGCTGAGGAGGCCACCCTGGCACCCACAGCCACCCTCTACTTGCAGTCAGAGTCACTGCTTCCTACCATGGGCCCTGGGGCTGACCTGGTGGCCCACAGTCTTCTTGTGTTCCTTGTTGGAGGTTTTCATGGGGGGCCGTGCAGAGCGAACGTTGATCTTTGAAGACGAGCCCTTCCCGGCCATGGTGGCAGGCACGGAGTCCTTGTCGTCGTGAAACAAGTCAGCCACTAGCGGGAACTAGAAACAAGCAGGGGAAAAATTGAGCACAAGATCCCCATACTTTAAGTTGCTTCACCTCTCTCGAAGTAGCTTCTGATTCACCTACAACTGAAACAGGCCTGCCTAACATGGCACCTCAACATTAGTAGCAGCATCACTGGTAAGAGCCCAGTAGAAAGAACCCACATGTCCAGCTGATGAACAGGGAAAGAGAATGTGGCATATCCACATGATGGATGTTCTCCAACACCTCAAAGGAAGGAGGGCCTCACGTTTGCACCGTGTGGACAAACCGGGCAATGTGCAAGTGAGAGAAGCCAGATGTGTGGCCATGATGGGCACCTGTTCTGGGGGCTTGTTGAAGGAACAGTCAGTGGTGCCTGGGCTGGAGGAGGGGACAATAAAGTGACTGCTAGTGAGGACAGTTTTTTCCTGGAGTGATGAAGGTTTTCTAGAATTTAAGGTGGTGATGGGTGCACAACTTGGTGAACAGAAGTCTGCTCACCATACTTGAAAGGGGTGACTATTTGGTAGGAGAATTATATCTTGATTAAAGAAAAAAAAAGTAGGGCTTATTTCCCAAACAATCTTACTTATTAACCTTCCTTTCTTTGTGGAGTGGGAAAGGATAATTAGGGGCTAATAAAGTAATTCAAATTTTTCTACTTATTATTATTGGGTCATGTAGAGCTAAACTCCCAGAGCCTTATCCCCAGTAAAGTGAGGATAAGGATCTCCCTGCCATATGGAACTTATGTAAGACTCCAGAGATGACCTGCATGTCAATGCTTTCTGCCCCATTGAAGGTTACAGATGAGGGGCCAGTGATACAGTGAGTCCCAGCCCTCAGACATGGCCTGGTGGGAGGCAGTCCTTCCAGATCCACCTTGGGGAAGAGGACGTGGGGCTAGAATCAAGTGCTAGAAGGCTCTACTCTGCACCTGCCAGTGGGGAGGGGTCAAAAGTGGGACACACAGACCCCATTAAGTGATCTATTTTCAAACCCAGTGCAAAGGAGGTTCAACTACAAGCGCCTCAGACGCTGG
>PVHY01009518.1:0-55962 GCA_004024945.1 Uropsilus gracilis
CTGTGAAACTGCGGGCTCTCATTACCTGGGGTACCACAGACTCAAGCGATCCCCAGCCTCAGCTTCCCAGGTAGCTGGGATTACAGGCACATGCCACCACACCCAGCTATTTTTTTTGGAACTAGGTCTCGCTACCGGCCCCAGGCAGGACTTGAACTGCAATCCCTAGCCCCGGCTGCTTCATAGGCTGAAGCTTACAGGCACGAGCCACTGTGCCCAGCCTGAATATACTTTTTTTTTCAAATGCACATGGTTTATTCTCTAAAATTGATCATATATTAGGCCACAAGACAAACCTGAACAAATACACAAAGATTAAAATTATACCAACTTTTTTCTCTGATCATAAAGGCATCAAATTAGAAATCAACAATGAAAAGAAAATAAGGAGCGTAAACACTACATGGAGACTGAACAACAGGATTCTGGAAGATCACTGGGTAAAAGAGGAAATCAAAGAAGAAATTAAAAACTACAAGGAAGAAAATGACAATGATGACACAACATTCCAAAATGTGTGGGATGCAGCAAAAGCAGTACTACGAGGAAAGTTCATAGCAATACAGGCCCAAACAAAAAGAATTATACAGCCCAAAGAAATACTTTAATCTCCCAACTTGAGGACTTAGAAAAAGAACAACAACAAAAAAATTCAAAACCCAGCAGAAGACAAGAAATAACAAAAATAAAAGCAGAGATTAATGAAATAGAAGCCAAAAAGACCATTGAGAAGATAAACAAAACCAAAAGCTGGTTCTTTGAAAAAAATAAATAAAAGTGACAAACCTCTGGCAAGGCTTACAAAGAAAAGAAGAGAAAAAACTCAAATAAACAGGATCATAAATGAAAAGGGAGATATTACAACAGACCCAGCAGAAATCCAAAAGATAATTAGAAACTACTATGAACATCTATATGCAAACAAATACAGCAACCTGGAAGAGATGGACAAATTCCTAGAACAATACAGTCATCCAAAATTGAACAAAGAAGAAATAGAAAACTTAAACAGGTCAATCACAAGCAGTGAGATTGAGGCAGTCATAAGATCTCCCCCTAAAAACAAGAGCCCAGATCCAGATGGTTTTACAAATGAATTCTACCAAACATTCAAAGAGGAACTAGCACCGGTACTATTAAAACCCTTTCAAAAAAACTGAGAAAGAAGGAAAGCTACCAAATACCTTCTATGAAGCAAACATTACACTAATTCCAAAACCAAATAAAGATAGAGCAAAGAAAGAGAACTACAGACCAATTTCCCTAATGAACACAGATGCAAAAATTCTAAACAAAATCCTGGCAAACCAAATCCAACATTGCATAAAAAGGATCATCCATCATGACCAAGTGGGAGTCATCCCAGGGGCACAGGGATGGTTCAACATCCAAAAATCAATCAACAGAATCCACCACATCAACAAAGAGAAAAACAAAAACCATATGATCATATCAATAGATGTGGAAAAAGCATTCAATAAAGTTCAGCATCCTTTCATGATGAAAACCCTGGAAAAAATTGGTATAAAAGGAACATACCTCAACATAATAAAAGCTGTATATGACAGACCCACAGCAAATATCTTCCTCAATGGGGAAAAACTGAAACCTTTCCAATTAAGGTCCGGAACTAGGTAAGGATGCCCACTCTCTCCACTCCTTTTCAACATAGTTCTGGAAGTCCTAGCTAGGGCAATAAGGCAAGAGAAAGACATAAAAGGAATCCAAAAAGGGAATGAAGAAATAAAGTTATCACTATATGCAGATGATATGATACTCTGTAGAGAACCCAGAAAAATCAACAGAAAAGCTGATTGAAATAATAAACCGATTCAGTAAGGTAGCTGGATACAAAATCAACACACAAAAACCAACAGCATTTATATATGCAAAGAATCAATCAGAAGAAGAAGAAATTTGAAAAAACACCCCATTTACCATTGCACCAAAGAAAATCAAATACTTGGGAATTAACCTAACAAAAGACATAAAAGACCTATACAAAGAAAACTATAAAACATTCTTAAAAGAAATAGAAGATGATGATAAAAAATGGAAAGACATTCCGTGTTCATGGATCGGAAAAATCAACATTATCAAAATGGCCATACTACCAAAGGCAATCTACAGATTCAATGCAATTCCAATAAAGGTCCCAATGACACATTTTAAAGAGATAGAACAAAAATTACTGAAATTCATATGGAACAACAAAAGACCCCGAATAGCCAAAACCCTTTTGACAAACAGAAGAGAGAACGGAGGTATTACTATTCCAGACCTCAAACTATACTACAAAGTCATAATACTTAAAACAGTATTGTACTGGTACAAAAACAGACAAATAGACCAGGACAACACCCTCACACCCTGTACAAAAATTAACTCAAAATGGATAAAGGACCTGGAAGTGAGACCTGCAACCATAAAATACATAGTAGAAAACCTGGGCAAAACCCTTCATGAATTTCACCTCAGAAATCCATTTGGGGAAACAACTATGGCCGGCAAAAAAATGGAAAAGGAAAACATAAACAGCTGAACAGCTGGGACTATATAAAACTAAAAAGTTTCTGTTCAGCAAAAGAGACAATAAACAAAACAAAAGAAACCCAACCTACTGTGAGAAAATTTTTGCCCTCCAGATAAGTGACAAGGGTCTGATAACAAAGATCCACAAAGAGATCCTACAGCTCAACATAAAAAAAGCAAAAAAACCCACTCAAAAAAATGGGGGAGAAGAACTAAAAGGACACTTCACCAAAGAGGAGATACAAATGGCTAATAGGCATATGAAAAAAATGCTCCACATCACTACTAATCAGGGAAATGCAAATTAAAACCATACTGAGATACCATGTTACACCAGTAAGAATGGCCCATATAAATAAAACAGACAACAACAAATGCTGGCGCCGATGTGGAGAAAAAGGAACTCTCTTATGCTGCGGTGGAAGTGCAAACTGGCCCGGCTACTATGGATGACTGTGTGGAGGACCTCAAACAATTGAAAGTGGACTTACCATTTGACCCAGCAATCCCACTACTAGGAATCTACCCAGAGGACATGAAAACATTAATTCAAAAGGACACCTGTACGCGCATGATCATTGCAGCTCTGTTTACAATTGCCAAGATTTGCAAACAAACCAAATGCCCCCAAACAGATGATTGGCTAAAAAAAATGTGGTACATATACACGATGGAATACTACGCATCAATCAAGGAGGACAAGCACATGTCATTCACAGCAACATGGATGGAACTAGAAAGACTCATATTAGCAGAAATAAGGCAAAGAGAAAAAGAGAAATACAGGATAGTCTCACTTATATGATGGCTATAGGGAAAAACAAACAAACAAAGAATGAAAACAACCAATGGGACTGAACCATGGAGCGAGAGAGGAGGAGGGGGAAGAAAATGGGGGAGGTGAAAGCACAAAAGATCAGGATGGTTAACAAATGTTAGTGAAGTGGGAAAGCCCCGGGGTACACAATAATGGACTAATGTAATATAAATATAAATACACATATATATGCAAATTAAAAAAAATTAAATTAAATTTAAAAAAAAAGAGAAAAAAAAGGACAGGGTTATCAGGGAATGGAGAAAGAAAAAGAGAGCATCTGCATAGTGCCAGGCAGGCAGGAGAGCTGCTTCTCCCCAGCATAGAAATTGTGCTGATTCCTTTCTTAATTAATTAATTTTTTTATATATGTGCTTCACATTTTTTGTATTCCCTGGGGACCATACACCACCTTCCCTCCCTGATCACTCCCTCCCATCTCCACCCCTCCTAACCCCACACACACTTATCCCTTTAATGGGATTTTCATGTACATGTCTATGGCCTAAATTGTCAACCGGAATAAACTTTATAATAATAATTTTTAAGAAAAGGTAGATTACTCTGGGTAGGCCTGACATAATGAAATCCTCTAAATGAGTGCTCAGGCCTTCTTTCAAGGGAGAACCTCTATTGGTCTTGAAGACATAAACTATCATGTTGTGAGGAGATCCTATGGTGCAGCATGAGAGTGGACTCTAGGAACTGACAATCACCTTCACACTATGACAAGTAAGAAAAGGGGGACCTCAGTCCTACAATACCAAGAAAATTCTACTGTGAACCTATGTGAACTCCAGGACAAGAACACAGTTCAGCTGACATCTTATTTCAGCTTTGTGAGATGCTGAACAGAGAACTTAGCTGCGTCATAATCTAGATTCAGGATTATCCCAAACAACGAGGTGATAGTGTGTGCTATTTGGTAGTGATGTGCTGCACAGCAAATGAAAACTAACGCAAGTCATAACCATGAGCTCCATTGGCAAGCAGACTTCTTGAGTGGGTAATTGGAGAAACACATGGCAGATCTGGTGGCAACACTGTTGTGTATGCTTTAAGACGCAGCTTAAATGTCACCGCCTGTGAGAGCTCCGTGGATTCCCTTCAGCTAGAAGTAATCTCTTGCATCTGAAATCCTATAGCCTTGTTTGTACCTCCTGTGGCACTTCTTATATTCTACTTGTATTTATCAGTGCATACATGTTGCCTCCCTCACAGGAGTGGAAGGTCTGCCGCATGCAAATGGTGTCTGCCTTATATTTATGACACCAGGGTCCTTAGTATAAGTTTTTGCATATCACAAATGTTTATTATAACTTAGAGTTCTCTCAATGACAGAACTTCACTGTAGTTTGTAGAGGCAGTTTGAGAATATATTTTGGTATAAGGAAAATCAAAAGATGGTCTTCTCTATTATTTTAAGACAGCTAGTTTAAAATATCAAAACTAACCAAGTATTCTGGTCCTCATTTGCAGTCAGTGTGAATGTTTCTGTCATTTGAAATTCTGAAATTAAGACTATGAGTGTTTAACCAATAGATTCTGGTTCCCAGACTGTAATATTCTCTGCTAAGACAGAATCTCAGATCTGAATTACCTTTATCTTTGTCCTGAAAATGAAGATAAGAATTTCCTAAACCACTGGGACAAACTGCTGTTGAGCTATGACCTCTAGAATCAGGAGTTTCTTGTGTTCATGAAAATTGAAATTTCTTCTTAGAGGAACAAGTAGCCTTTAGCTCCACTTTCAAACCTAGCTTTGGGACACTAAACATAGATGACACAGAAAAATCCAAAAAACAAGCTCATAAAATTGCCACACTTTCAAAATGGTAAAAGAAGCCAACAGGTCCCAAAGACCCTAGGTCCAAGATATTCCTTAGGACAATCCTTCAGAGATAACTGGTGCCCCTGTCTCAGAATCCCACACAGATTTGTGCCTTAGGATCTGCACACCATAGGAGACTGGTTTAAGCAAGTTTGATGATTAGCAACAAAAAAATATTGCCATGAACAACCTTCCTTGCAATCCTTATAAAAATAGAACTCTTATAAAAACTCTACAGTTGGTAGGGGTTTTTTGGGGGGTCAAGTTATTAGTCAGGTCCAAGCATCTATGCTTTAGATTGACCAAATGATTATGCTGAGCTCAAGAGTATCTCTTAAGGACTTCCAGATCTTGGTTTTATAAAAATAGGAGTAGAACACTACATTTATATAGCTACTGAGATGTTGCAGAGAAGTTTCACATACATTATCACAGTGTGCCCAGGGGTAAGGGAAAAAGTCCTATTTGGATGACTAGAGACAGGTGAAAGTCAGGACCATGCTTATTAAGGCTTCAAATAATATTCACTTGTTGGAAATGAAAAGTGTGTGTCCTGTTCTGATTGTCAGTCTCATAAGGTCCCCAGACATCTGGAGCAAACAGAACAAATCACTTCCAGTTAGCATCAAGATGGTATTAAAGGCTTAAGCCAGAAATTAATCATATTTCATACCAAATATTCACTCCACCTTGTAGTTATCCCCAGGATCAACAATGAAGTTGAATGTGACAAATCTAGATTTTATATTATAGATGGAGGACAAAGATATATTTAGGAAATTATGTTCCCCAAATTCTGTAGTCTCAAAAATCTATAGTCAGAGTGATATCCTATCACTTGTGACATAACAACCTATTCAAGGAAGAAATATCCCATTACCTTTCTATTCTATTTAGAAACTCCACCTATAATCAAAAAGAGAACATGATAAGATGTGTCATATATATGTAGGGGTCACTGTTGACATGCTGTATGTAGCTTACTGTCCAGTATGTGTAGCACTTTCTACTTTGTAGCTGATTACTTTGGTTCAACCAACGATTCAACCTTATGTATATGTCTTGTTAAAGAGCATAGCCATGTTCATTATTTTCCATTGTTGTCTGATATTGGTGTCACCGGTGCACCTTCTTTATCTCTTATACCCGCCCCCTCCACAGGAAACTATATGAATTGAATGCAATTTACTTATCCATGGATAGATATTTGGGATATTTTTACTCTTTGGTTATTATAAATAAGGTTCTTTTAAGTATTCCTGTATATAACTCTAGATTAACATATATGTTATATATTATATATGCTATATAACATACATTATATCTATATATAGCACATATAATATATAACATGTATAAGATATATAACATATATTATATATGTTATATATTATGTATATACATTATATATAACATATATTTATATATATTAATTTCTCTGAGATATGTTTGGTCTGCTGATCTTTTCCCTCTGAAATTTAATTCATTCAACACTTATTTACACTAAACTCTTCTTATGGCAGTTTTAAAAGTCACTAATAGCGATTGGGGTGGAGGTTCAAAAATTGTTGTGACAATTATGGTTCCTCTCCTACCCCCTTGCCCAGAAATAGTAGTGAAATTTTATGAAAACTTTGTTAATGATTTCTCTACCCCCCCCCACTTTTTCTTTCCAAACCAATAAAACATAAAATAGCAACCACCCTCCCTAAACTTAAGACACTGCCTTGTGGTTGCTAATCTGGTTTCAGTGGGAGACAGGCTTCTAGCTCCCAGGGGTATCTCTTCTGTGCAGGTTTTTGTCTGCATCTGTCAGAGAGGTCTGGTCACCTGAGGACTCCCCCAAAACATAAGGGGCTCCTGAAGAGGCTGGAACCTAAATGTGATGCCTTCTGAGGATTGCCAGCATCAGGCTCTAGCCCCAGAGAAGACTTTCCTCCTATGGTGCAGGGGAAATGAAAAGATGCAGTAATATTCGAAAGGAGAATGAAACTTAGAAATACACAAAAAGAAAAATCACACCCAGCCTTCTCCTGTGGCTTCCTCCTCCCACCTGCCAGGAATTGAACAGCTCTCTTCAGGAGTCTGCATATACAGCCAGGCGTGGTGGCGCACGCCTGTAGTCCAAGTGCTGGGAGGTAAGGGACCTGGGATCACTTGAGTTCGTGGGTTAGAGACTACCTCGGGGAACATAGCAAGACCTGGTCTCGAAAAAAGCAGCCGGGCATGGTGGCGGGTGCCTGTAACCCCAGGTACCTGGGAGACTGAGGCTGGGGATCCCTTGAGTCCAAGGGATCAGGACTACCCTGCTACCCTGGGCAACATATGAGACCCAGTGTCAAAAAAAAATAGAATCCACATAAACCAATGAATCTATTTTAAAGATACCCAAAGCTAAAACCACACAGGGAGTGATCTGAATTCAAAGTAATAGAGAGATACTCTGCGCTGCAGCTTTTTCAGGGAAGTGTTTGTTGATGGCATGATTGCACATCTAATCACCCAGCTAGAAATTTCAAGTCCTGTTCAATTAATGTTACCTCATCTCTCACACCCAATCCAAATAATGACAAATTCTGTCGGGGTAATCTCATAATCATGTGTTGAACTGAGCTCTTTTTAACTTCCATGACTACCCCAAAAGCACACTGCTTCTGGAATCCTTATTATGGCTTCCACTGCTTAATATTATCAAGTATCTGGAATGGTATTAAGCACTCTCTCTATATATTATTTTACATTATTTTAGAACATTTCTGAGAAGTAGAGCCTTTGGTGTCTTATCTACCTATGAGGGCAGGGAGGTTTAGACTGTGCCAGTTCATGTAGCTTATACTCACAGAGATGGGATTCAAACCTGGATATGTCAGTGGCCAAGCCTGTGATACTCCAGTGGCCAGTTGGTCCTGTCCTAGACAATTAAAGGGGCGTGCTCTCCTCCACTGATGAGATGATGAAACTGTGGAGAACTTGAAGTGGTTTCCACGGGAAACTACTCCTGATCTTCAACTCCTGCCAGAAAGAAAGACTCAAGAACAACTACTGTAAAAACACAATAGTCATTTGAGCAGAAGTCATTGAAATTTAATTAGCATGTATCCAGTAAAATTATGCAACAGGTCAAATCAGTCAGATCCTTATAGGTATGTTTACATGCAATTTATTCTGCTATGATCTTTCATTGAACTTATACATACAGAGCACCTATAATATACCAGGTACTTTCCTGGGTACTAGAGTTACCTAGAAAAAGGATAGCGAATCCCTGCCTTCATGAAACATACATTCTAGTAGGAAAACTACAAAATTGCCTAGACTAGGCAATAAACAGGAAGCCAGACAGAGGAGTGAATATGTGATGAGTGCTGTAAAAACAACAACAACAACAACAACAATACGATAAGGTGATATCACAGAGAAAAATAGGAATGGGGGACATTTAATCTGAGACATGAACAGTAAGGAGAAGACAAACGACATGCACCAGAAAAGGGCTTTGCATACTGTATGTGCAAAGTGTTTGAGCTGTAAAAAGACTTGGATTATCCTCAGAACTGACAAATCTGGGTGTGATGGCAGTGTGGGGACTGGGGCAGGGGCCAGATACATGGGATGAGGTTGATTAGGTTGTCTGGAGCCAGTTATAGAAGGCAGGGATATTGGATTTTGTTCTCAGTGTAACTGGAAAGCACTGAAAGATTTGTGATAGGAGTGGCATAGAAAGATTTATCAAAAAAGAATCTGTATGGAAAATGAATTGGAGAGCAGCAAGAATAGAACTGAGGAGACCAGTTATAAGACTTTTTCATGCTCCGTTTATTCCTGTAGTGGCTCAAGTGTGATGGGTTGTATTCGGTCCCCCGAAATTCCTATGTGGAAGTTCTAACATCCCAGTAGAGTAGAATGTGACTATTTCAACATAGTCTCTTAAAAAATAATTAAGATTAAGTGAGATCATTACCTTGCCCTAATCCAATATGAATGGTCTTTCCAGAGGAGGATTTTAGGACACAAATACAGAGAAAAAGACATGTGAAGATACAGGGAGAAGATGGCACCTACAAGGCCAGGAGCAAGGCCTCTGAAGAACCAGCCTCAATCTCAGACATTGGGTCTTCAGAATATTAAGAAAATAAGTTTCTCCTTTTCCCCCCCACCTCCAAGAAAATAAGCTTCTCTTTAGCCACCCAGATGGGAAGCTGTAGCAGTTTTCCTTGAGGCCCCCCTGCTGCTGTTATGAGTGAACTGTAGGTACAATGGTCTCACAGCCCCTGCAACAACCAGAACAGCAGCAACTAAGGAGGCCCCAGGACCCCTTCTGGCCTGAGGAGACCCTCTGACTGACAGCTGCTATGCAGACATGAGCAGAGGGCTTGGCAGCCTCTGGGTTCAGATCTCACCCCTTTGGAGCTTCCGATGGCTGTCCTTCTTGGCATGCATGTGCTGGGGATAGTCCAAAGCCACGTCTCCAGTTTTCCTCTCCCATTAGTGGTTACATCCTTGGATGGTTTTCTGGCCTTCCTGATAACCATATCTGGGCTTCAGACCTGATGGTCCTGGATGCACCTCTAAGATGACAACAAGCTTAAGGACATTGTCATTTTCTGGGACTGAGTTTCCCAACGACTGTCTTTATTATTACATTACCAGTGACTTCCTATTACTTCCTTGTATTAAATTCCTAACATCCATAAGAACTACTGTGAGTGGTCGTTGGCAGGCAGTATAGATCTGTTGACTAGAAAATGAATGAAAGGGTTAAGGGGAGGGGGGACATACCCAGGGGGAACAACAACCATACAAAGATGACTGAAGTTGTATGATACTAAAAGTAAATAAATAAAAAAAGAAAAGAAAAAAAAAGAAAACGAATGAATGAATGAACATCTGTTCAAGAAAAGCCTATTAGGACTAGGTGAATGAAAGCTGTGGCACTCCTCTTGCTTTTCCACGGGGGAAATCTCCCTGTGCTCTGATGGCATTAGTATGGCCCTGCCTGAGTGAGGGACTAAGGCTAATTCTTTTGGCCTAAAGATTGTAAGACCCCGAGGCAGGGGGGAGGTAAAGGGAGGCTCTGAGGGAAGAGGTGGCTACAAAAGGTCTTGGGAGTCTGAACAGCCGGGTGAAATTGCCTCTGGCGGCTTCCTCTCACTGGCCTGGAGCCCGTGCCTGCCTGTCCCACAGAAGGAGATGGCTGTGGTTACACTTTCATGTTCCAATGTCAAGAAAAAAGAAGGGAGGAGGGGCAGCTGCTCCTTGACCAAGGGTTGGGGGAGGGGAGTAGAAGGCCAAAGAGCCCAGGCTCCCTGTGGTATCCGTTTTAAACAAATCTCCTTAGAAATAGAAAAGAAGCCCTCCGGAAAATGGGAGGGCTTTGGCAGGCTTCCCAGGACCAGGAACAGCAAGTTCCTGCCAACTTGTGAGGGAAGTGGGGGATTTGTGGGAAGGGAGGAGGGACCAGGGCATGGAAGGGAGTAGACACAACCCAGAAGCATTTTTCCGGGTTAAAATCCCTGAAGTAAACATGTGTCTGAAAGCCAGGAGGGATTTTATTCTCAGATTGTTGTGCTTATCCCTGGCCTACTTCTTGTGAGAGCAATTATTCCCAGGTGTCTGTTTTCAAAGGAGGAGTATGCAAGCTATGTACGGCTCCCACCTGAGGATGCTTCAGAATCAAGGAATGCAAAAATCAGTTCTAACTCTTCCTGTGTTTCTGAGGTAGGAACTGTCCTTCTAAACTCTCTCCCAGGAAAGGGCTGGGAAACATTCTTGTTCCTGCCGGAAGCTCCTTTTTTTTTTTTTTTTACTATTATTTTTTTAATTGACTGCACACACACACACACACACACACACACACACACACACATGCATATATAATGTCTACCCCAATATTCTCCCATCACCTTATCACTGATGCACCTTCTTTATCTCTTGCACGCTCCCCCTCCCCAGATTTTACCCTTCTTCCCCTCCCTTGTTCTATGCTTCAGATCTGTTGTCAATTTTAAATTTTTCTTGTATGCTTGCTTGTTTTCCCTATAGCCCTCATATAGGTGAGACCATCCCATATTTCTTTTTTCTTTCTGACTAATTTCCGCTAACATGGTTCCTTTTAATTCCATCCATGTTGCTGCAAATGACATATGTTTGTCTTCTGTGGTTGATGAATAATATTCCATTGTGTAAATGTACCACAGCTTTTGTAGCCATTCGTCAGTTGGGGAACATTTGTTGTTTCCATATCCTGCACAAATACTATCAAAGAGCCAATAATACCCCTTCAGGGATCTAGTTAGGCTGGAGAGGGTAGAGAACAGGTCTAGATGTGCAGAAAAGCTTACCTAGCTGATAGCAAGGTGAACTCAAGAAAAGAAAACCTGAGGGAGGTGCAAGCAGCCCCAACAGGAGGAAACATAATTGCAATTTTAAATGTGAAATGTCTAAAATCAACATGATTCCTGTGAGATATGGAAGTGGGTAAACACATCACCAGTCTGGAATAATTCATTCTCCTCTCCGGAACCCCAGCCCATATCTGCCCCTGGTGGGTTTGGGGCATTTCACAGTTGCTTTGACCTCAGAGGCGTGCCAGTGCCAAAGGCATCTACTCATCTCGGGAAGTGGATGTGGATCTGCTTCTTCTGGGAAGCTTGTGTAGGGCAGGGACTAAAGGGAGAAATGGGTTGACTTTTGCTCAGGTGAATTAACACTATTTTAGAAATTCAAATTCCATATTATATATGGTATTTGATAAATTTTAGATATATACCATTAATTCCAGATTCAAAATTCAAAATGAGAATTCAAAAAAGTGTTCATTCATCTCAAAGTAGCAATAACCCCCACACATGACCGTAAACAGCATATTTATGTAAAATATCTACATTTTCCAAAATAAGACAATTTAGGGGGAAGAGGGGCATTGTCTCACAAATCTGACTGGGTTCTCATGTCTACCTCTGCACGTTGTTCTAGGATATACCACTTAGCTGCTGGGCAACTTGCGAGAGAATGAGGCAAAAAGGGGCAATTGACGTTAATATTATTATGAAGATAATTTTTACTTCACAGACCCCCCCCTAAGAGAGTGTAGGGCCCCTTTCTGTGTCCAGACCACCCACTGAGAACTGCTGTTTCAGAGAAAATTTCATGCTTCTATCCCAGCAGATGTGGAAAGAGTGGCAGTATTTATAACAGCAGAAAAACCCAACTGTCATGTTTATAAATAGGAGAGTGGAGGAACTGTGGTATATTTACAGTATCAATGAATCTCACAAGTTCTACTTACAGAACAATAAAATATGATTTATAGTCATTCATGAGAATTACAGTCATGACTAGATTACAAATTATTTTGCAAATCAGATATATCATTGCTTTAACAAGGTTGATGAAGAAACTTAAGAATGTATAATAGCATCAGTTGGTAAATCACTAATCATATAATCTTATCATTATATGTAATTTTTGGCATACCACCCAGGATGAGTTTAAAGAATCAAGTGATACAACCTATCCAATCTGGGCAGGTTTTCTTAGCACGTGTGCTTTTAAAAGTAAAAATTAATGGAATTGTTGCTCAACCTTCTTTCATCCTAAAGAAAGAATATGGATACATGAAAAAAAAATCAAGTAGCTGCCATCTCATTAAGAAAGGTGTTTCCAATGAAACTTTACTTCAATTTTGGATAATAATACCTTATCAGAATGTTCAAGAACCATGGGCTAAATTTATTTTATTTTGATAAATTATATGTTATGGCTATGGTTGCTATGATGATATCTGACTGAAAGAAAAATCTTTTTACATTGTAGACTTACAGCGATTAAAGTAGTTCCTGTTTGTTCTGTCCAGTACTGTATATAAGTCATGAGATTGTCAAGTACCTGGCAGGTGACTAGTGTGGATGAAGAACTCAATTTTTTTTTTTTTTTTTTGAGACTAGGTCTTGCATTTTTGCCTGTGGAACCGCAGGCTCATGTTGCCCGGGATACCAGACTCAAGCAACTTCCAGCCTCAGTTTCCCAGGTAGCTGGGATCACAGGTGCATGCCACCACACCCAGTCAGGACTTGAACCGCCATCTTTGGTTCCCACTGCAGCTTCCTAGGCTGCCAATTACAGGCACTCGCCACAATGCCCTGCCAAGAACTCAATTCTTAATTGAGTTAGTTTAAAAAAATTTAAATACCCATATATGGCTAGTGCCTATATCATTGGACAGTATAGCCTAAGAACTTTATGGTCACAGAAAAGTAAAAAAAATTAAATTTCAATTTATGTACATTGTTAAGAGGAAATTGGCATGATGATTAGAGATTTTTTATTATAAATGCATTTTTACTAGGATAAAATTCCATATTGAGAGAAAAATGAAAATAAGATTTCGAGAATAAATAGGAATAATGTAAAGTTTCTGGTATTTTTAAAAAGGATGATGGGGATCTCAATTGTTATAACATTTAAATTCTGTTCAGATACATTTAAATGAGTGGTGAGACTTATTTGGAAATGTCTAAACAGTTAAAATGTTTCGAGACAGTTAAAATTTTTCAAATTCACAGTGGCATTTAATTTTTGGCAGCTATTTAAACCTAGGATGGATGTTATTTTAGTACCAATAAACAAATGTTAGAAAGGACTGCATAATATTTCAAAATTCACTTGAGCCTTCAAGTGCATGTAGCCACTATGTTTGAAGACCCTTTCACTAGACCCCCGCACTTGTTGTTACTCTCAACTCTTGAGATTTTGTGGCTATAGTCTAAGAGGTCTCTAGTGAGCAAGCACCGTAAATAGCATGGAAAAACAACAAATGAAAAGACTCACTTACAGTCAAGTGTCCTAATGAAAAACAAAGTCCAAATAAATCAGACAAGAAAAAAAGCAAACCACTAAATCTCCCTGCCTCTCCGACTCTCTCATACAAACACATATACACATACTTCACATGCTCTGTTCTTCCCCCTCTCACCTCATTTACTTCCCTCCACTCCCTGCCCTGGCACTTCTGCAGGCAGGTGGCTCATGATCCACATATTCAAGAAATCTGAGTTTGGTTTGCAGTGTGGGTTTGGTCAGGTAAGGGAAAAATCTCCAAAGATAGGAGTAGTAGCCTCAAAAGATCATTAAAGATCAAAAATTCCATTTGATAGAACTACCATTCGACCCAGCAATTTCACTACTGGGAATCTAATTCAAAAGGAAACCTGCACTCCTATGCTTATTGAAGCACTATTTACAATAGCCAGGATATGGAAACAACCCAAATGCCCCCAAACAGACAAATGTATCCAAAAGTTGTGGTATATGTACTCAATGGAATATTATTCAGCAATCAAAAAGACAAACTTATGTCATTTGTGGCAACATGGATGGGGCTAGAAGGAATCATGCTCATGGAAAAAAGCCAGAAAGAAAAAGAAAAATATGGGATGGATATAGGGAAAACAAACAAAAGAACAAGAAAAAGTTAAAACTAACAAACTGACAACAGGACTAAAGCATTAAGCAAGGGAGAGGGACAGAGGATAAAATCAAGGGAGGGATGAGCACAAGAGATTAAGATGATGGTTCACAGGTGACATGGTGGTAGGAGAAACTTGGTGTAAAAAAAAAGATGTGAAAAATATATATGTATAATAAATGAACCAACAGCAACAACAAAAAATTCTACTTGAAGTTGTTTGCTTTGCTGAGTGTAAATCCTTCTGGCCCGAATAGCTATTGACAGAGTCTGTCCCACATGAAGGTCTTACATGGGTGTCTGAATCAAGACAAAAGCCTACATTCCACATCTGGCTGCAGACTGAGGCTGGTGCATGCAGATGGCAAAAAGACTCAAACCGAAGGAATCCTGTGGAAGCAGAAACTAGGAACCAGAGAGGGTCCTGAGACCCTACACCTACTTTCAGCCCCTCATGCAAGACTATACAACCACCCGGGGGTGAGACTCCCTGGGAGTGGATCAGTAGTCAGTACCCCTCTACTTTGCACTTTGCAAGGTCTGATGAGCCCTGAGTTTGGTTTATTTAGCACAGACTCCGTGTAGTGTCAGGAATGGCTCAGCGGATTTCAGCGACACCAGGAAGGACAGAGACCGAGCAGGCCGGTCTCTGGATGACCTCAAGTCACCACAACCACCAGTCCGCTCTGTTGCTGAAGGGAACAGGAAAATATTCCTGTGACCCAAAGAATACCAACCACAAAGGTGAGTGCCAACAGCCAGAGAGAGGGGTGCGTCTTCCTGGTGAGGGAGTGGTGGGGACGGCGTTAGTCATGTTGTGGGACACCAGACAGGCAGCTCTGACTCAGCCTCCGAGTGGTGATTGGCAAAGAAGTCGGCCTCCCTTTCCTGAGGGTTTCCACTCTCAGCTGGACACGGCCCAGGCAGGCAGGCAGGCAGGAGGGGCCAGCCCAGTACTGGCCCTGAGGCCAGCTGCGGGCAGCAGCAGGCAAGCCGTGTGGCCTCGGCACCCTGTCAAAGGCTGGCTGCAGATGCTTATCAGCTGACTTTTGTACAAATAAGACCTAGGCTGAGGTAACGTAAGGGAATGCAAAAAATGCCCCAAAAGTCGAAACAGTTTTCTTTAAATAGGAGTCAGGTCAGGCAGGGTGCTGATATTTCACTTTGGCCTTAGTGGGAATAAAATATAAATATTAGCTGAGAAAGAAACAAGAAGGAAGATGGGAGCCTGACCCACAAGATGGGGGATGCAAAGACTGGCAGGGGCTGTACTTTCTCGTTTCAAATGTCATACTGCCTGTCACCTGAAGTCCCCCAAATCCGGTGTCATGTCACACTCTGAGTGGCTGGGGCAAGCTGAAGACAAGAACCAAGAGCAATTCAGGTGGGCACTGCAGGAAACTTCTGGAGTTCTTAAGCTATAATGAGGGCCAGGGAGGCATTCACACATTTAATATTGAATCCCTGAAAAAAAATCTACAAAATCTTTCCCAGTCTTTATTTTAGTGCAACTCATATGACCTTTACCTGCACGACTTATTCTTAGGACATTGCCAGATGTCGACACAACTAGCAAATGTGTGTAATCCCTGTTTCCTTAGCCCATTCCATCTTTCAGCTAAGGAGTGTGGAAGAATGCACGTAAGAGTATTGCCATTATCAGATAGCCTTGAATCATTCTAACTTATTAAAACAGTAAATTCTTTATAAATTTGAGAATGAATGAAGTTGCCTTACTTTCATCAATTCCATTAGTTTGGATCCAGTTTCATCTCCTTTACTTCAAGGATGGTCATTTTCCTTTCCTAGGTCACTGTCCTGTTATGTGCCAAGATAATCATGTTCCTAGAATGCTTATCTGAAACCCAAGGGTGATTCCTGCTTCCTTGGGCCCCCAGAATCACCTCAGATGCATGCCTTGAGGCTCGAGGGACTTCTCAGACACTGCCAAACCCAGGGCCTCTAGACAGCCACCAAAGCCAGGGGACTGATGCTCTCCTAAGGAGGACTGTTGGAAGTGGGCTCTGCAGCATGGAAGCATATCCACATTGTGCAGCCATCACCACCATTGTCTCTAGGATTCACACCATCCCCAATTTAACTCCATCTCCCTGAAACAGTAGCCTCTCATCCTCTCCTCCCCTCCAGCCCAAGGCTACAATCATTCTACTTTCTGTCTCTGAATTTGGCTACCCTAGGTATTTCATGTCCTAGAATTATACAAGACACATGGTATTTGTCCTTTTGTGTCTGGCTTCTTTTCCTTAGCATTGTGAGTTTCACCCATGGTGTGGTATGTGTTCGATGTCCTTCCTCTTTAAGACTAAATGATATTCCATTGTATGCATGCACTGTTTGTTTGTTCATTCTAGCCATTAATCAGCACTTGGGTGGTTTGTACCTCTTGGCTCTTCACACCTTTCTCTTCACCATCTTGCCCTACAGGTGACCTACTGCTTGACCTGCCTACATGCAAGGGGAGCCAGGACCTAAGCGCTGGCTGGGCAAGCCATGGAAGGCAAGGCACATTTTGCACTTCCAATAGTGACTTACTGTTCCTCCCTGGCCCAGGGAGAATAAATGTCTTTAATTTTCCCAATTTCAGTTCCTAACAGGGCAGTGGTTTTGAGGTCAAATGCACTTCCAGTGAACGAATCTAGCTAATATTTCTAAGTTTTGTGTAGTTTCCCATGTCCTTTTCATGTAATGCATTGGTTCAAGTTCTAATTCTGTCACTTTCTCACCAAGTGCTGGTTTCAGAACCCTTGACACTACAATAAATTCAGTACGTAACACTTATTAGTCTTCACATCAACAGGCTTGCTTCATTTTCCCACTGGTATACATTATATTTTGAGTCTCAGAAAGATTAAGTAACTTGTTCAAAGTTACCCTGATCATAAGTGGTGCCCCATCTCTGTTCTTAGCCCCCTTCCCTTGAGCACCATCGCTAAGGAATTGAAAAGTAATTTTGAAGTCCTTCAGAGGACATGTCATCTTCCACTGCTGCCATTTTCCAACAAAATTTATGGAGCTCTCCCCCCTATATTCTAGGCTTCAAGATGTGAACAGGAACAAGGAGTGAGCTTCTCATTCAAAGAGTGCAACAACCCAACAGTAGTACAGACATGTGAACAAATCCTCTTGTAACGTGTGTCGAAAAATATGGAGGCTCATGAAGTACCATGGGAATTCAGATGCGGGAGTAATTATCTTTGCCTGACAGGTTGTGGCAAGCTACAGCAAGAAAGTAGCATCTGATCTGGGTGTAGACGGTTAAGAGGATTGGGGGACAGCTTAGATAGAAAGGTCAGCAAAGTCTGCATGGTGTCAGAACGTGTGGTGTTTTGAGGATAAAAAGTTAAGAGTGAGGGCAAAGCACATGTGAAGACAAGGTGGGGAAAGTAGCCTGTATCTGTGGGGCCACAGATAAAAGACCTTGTTTCTGCTAGGAGATTATGAACTGGGGGCTAATCCAACCAGAACCATCTTACAAAGCTTCCTTTGGATGACTAAACTGATTAAATGGAAAATGAAGATCAACCCACTTCACTCTAACCCCACTTCTAAACAGAGGGCAGACTCAGCGCATTCATCTGGGTGTCATTTCTGAAGCCACGTGACTGGATCACTCTAGGCAAAGACCAGAAAGACTTCCCCTCAAGGACTTCCCCATTCCCTTTGGTCTGTCCTTGGTTAGGAACTTGTAATAGACTTTCTATCCTCTTGGCTCCTAGAGCCAGATTAAGCCAAACCCCAAGTTAGGTAACTGGGATCCAGTGTTAGAAACATTGCAAGACAAGATTGACGTCCAGGGGTGCCAGGACCACTGTTAATGTCTCTGCTCTCCCTTGAGTGTGAAGGACGCTGAGGGACAGAGGGAGGAAGGTTGAGAGGTGACAGTGGAATGGTGTCAGAACCCAGTTAAATATTCACGACACCCCACTGACATGAAAACTGACTTGCCACCTTCCTGTCTGCAGAATATGATTCCCAAACATGTTTGTGATGTACAGAGAGAGGTGAAGAGCAAAGGATTCTGGGTGGACTATGGGCCTGTGGTGAGAGGTCAAAACCAGAAGACAGCAGCTTCCCTGCCCAAGATGCAAAGCCAAAGTCCTTTCTCTCACAGGAGCCTGTGGGTCAGATGCACAGGACCCTTCAGAGCTCAGGTCCTCCAGCTGTGGATGACTGTGGACGTGGCAGGCCTGACTTTGAAACCCAATTCCTCAACTCCTCACCTTTGTGTGACTTCGGAGATGTTAATCTCTCAGAGCTCTAGCTTTATTATCTACCCCCGCCCCCCAAAAAACCCATAGGATGGTTGTTCTGAGTAAATAGCAGTATTTAAAAAATTTTTATTATTAAAAATTTATACTAATTTATATTTTATAATTATATTTAGAAATAAAATACAATGATACAACATAATTATATCCAAATTATAATACAATAGTATAATTATAAATTATTTTAAAATTTATATTAAAATATAGTATTTATTATTATATATGTATTTTTTTTTTACTGTGGGCATCTGTATAGTAGGCCTATTATACCCTGACATAAAGGAGGAAAATCACTAGAGTTCCATCTCTAAATTGGACATTATATTACCACAAGGTTCGTGTGTATATGTGTCAGGAGAGATGAGGTGAATATCCATTTAAATAGCAGTATTTTATTTATTCTGATTTTAATAACATAACTTTTACTTTTTTATTTTTTAAATTGATTGCATATATGTGTGTCTATGTACATCTGTGTGTGTATATTATGTCATTGTCTACCCCGGGGGTCTCCCACCACCTTAACACCAGAGTACCATCATCTTAATCTTTTGTACCTATCCCTCACCCTTGCTCTATGCTTCAGTTCTGCTGACAGTTTTAAATTTTCCTTGTCCATTTGTTTATTTGTTTTCCCTATATCCCTCACATAGGTGAGATCATCCCATATCTTTTTCTTTCTGTCTTATTGCTGCTAGCATGATTCCTTCTATCTCCATCCATGTAGCAGTGAATGGCATGTTTGTCTTTTTTGATTGCTGAATAATATTCCTTTGTGTATATGTACCACAACTTTCTGACCCATTCATCTATTTGGGGGCATTTGGGTTGCTTCCATATCCTGGCTATTGTAAATAGTGCTAAATAGCAGTATTTTAAATGTAAATCGTCTGGGGACCAGGAAGTGTTTGGACAACATTACTGGCATTTGTGTGTCCCCCAGCAGGGAGGCTCTGCTGGGGGACACACAAATCCTCTGCCACACCCCTGCCAACTGCATCTGCCTGGAGTCCAGGGACATGAAATGGAGTACCCCTGAAACTGCTGATAATTCTTTTTTCATATTTTCCTTCAGTTCCTTGATTTGATGACATATGCCAGCAGATGTGCCTGACCATCAGAATGATATCAAGATGTTGCCCTGATTCGTCAGGGCTAAACCCACGCTGTTCATCCCACATGTGCCGGGTGATTCTTGGTAGTTGGCAGAAGACTCACTTAGGACTCTTACTGTCAAGCACTGTTGACTACTGTTAGAAACCGAGTCCTTTCAAATATTGCTGGGGAGGTCATTGTTTGGAAGGATTGTGCAGCCATTACTTTCTCAAGATAAATAATTTTCTGCCCTATACATCATCTCCTCATCTATAGGCTGTGATTTCTGGTATAGATTCCATTGTTCATTTGTCTACACAGGTGAACTGAGATGCAGTGTGAGGTTGATGTCAGAATATGGAACTGATTAACTCCTGTGAACTGGTGCAACTAAACCAAGAATGAAAACTTTCTATGAATCAATTTAGTCAACAAATATTTGCCAAGCACACTCCTGTGTCTGAGGGCACAATGCTGACGTCAACACCCCTCTGCCTCCACGAACCTCACTTTCGTGGCAAAGACAGGCAGGCACACAGCTCCCAGAAGTATAGCGAGGGACCGTGTCACCGCAGAGACTGTGATGAATTCTAATTGCTTCATGTTGCTTGTCTAATCAAGGTACGGCCTGATCTGACTTCCCCTTCTGTAAACTGGCCTTCTTGGGACCCATTTCCAACATTATGAAAATTGCACAATATCATGATGAACTAATCACAAATACTGCCGTCAGTTCGATACAAAAATGTATTCAGAAAATTTCAGATCATTTCATCAAACATATTAATATGTAAGCAAGAGCGCTAATTAATTATTTCTCTCCTCTCCAATTTTGTCCTAGTCTTCAGAATTATTTTGCACAATACTTTTTGTCAGATTCTTTAATTCCTCTGAGCCCTCCCAGGTCTAGGGCTCTGGTGGGGTTCCACAGTGGGTGGCTGGGCATTCAAAAGACAAGTCAGAGCCTACAACTGGTTTCCTAAGAAGTCACGAGTCTAACCTGTTCACTAACACACCTCAGCCCAGCAAGCATTTAGCGGTTCAGAATTTATCTTAAAGTAGTTGAATTGAACAAGTTAAGAAAAGACACTGGGAGGTCCAAAGATAAAAAGACATTTAGATGAAAGGGAAAGAAGCAGATTTAGAATTCAAGTGCAGGGAAGTTGATCATAGTTAGAGCCACTGAGGAGTGGTAGGAGTGAGCAGTGGGTTGTTGTTGCCTGTGGCCACGCAGAGGGGTGACAGTCAGGGGTTCCTGAACTGGATGGAGATAACATCAGGTGGACTCTACAGTCCTTTGTGCTGAACTTAAGTCCTTGTTCTGCTTTCAGCTGATGGGACAACCCCCCACAGGTAACACTGGTCTCGCTGCACATTTTCAGTGCAATACTGTAAAAAAGGAGCAATTGTCAGAGTCCTCATTGGCCACGACGGGGGACCCCCCCATCCTGAACTTCAAAGATGAATGAGCATGATCTTGGGAATGGGGCCTCTAGATCCATCAACTCAATATGATGAGTTGGAAGTTCTTTCAACCCCAACATTGAAGACCAGCAAGACTGGTTGTTCTTGTTCTAATTATTATTTAGATGACTATTTGGTTCATTCCTGAGAAAGGCTTGAATCAAGTCGGACCTGTTAATTGAATCAAGTTATATAATCATATTTGGGCATTTAAGTACAAACCAATTATGTTGGTGCACAAGCATCTTATCCACCAGGAGAGAGTTCTAGTAAGTGTCAGGTATGTACGTTAATACATAAGGCCTAACCCTTCAAGTGGAGGGTGGAGCACTCCAGGGCACTCCTGTTTCGATGAGGTTGTTGTAATAGTTATTGCTTTGGGCACAATCTGAGAAGATGCTGGAAACATCTCAAACAAGTATAGCATTAAAGTTATCCCGGCTTGTTGAACCCTTTACATTTGCGACACGTTTCTCTGCAACATCTGGCGTGGCTTGGAGCTTCCTTATGAGAATCTGTTGGCTGCATTTGCTAGGAGGCCTCTTTTGACCTTTCTCAGCACTTCCTCCTCTTCTCCATTGACAAACGTATGCCACAGGCCCTGATTAGGCATTCGATTTTCTCTCTTTAACCTATTTCGAATTTCCAGTCCCAACGCCTCCAAATCCTGCGCTACTCAAATACTGGCCCTTCTGAAAAAGGGACAGAAAAACAGGGAAGAAGCCCTGGAGAAAAGTCATTGACAAGGTGGTACATGGATCAGCAACAGAAAACAATGCATTCACAGGAAGAAGACAGCAGGCTGAGTTTGTATCTAAACCGTCCCTAAATTTTGTTCTAACTAAACGCCTCAAGACTCATCCAGGCTAAACAGCATTAGGAAGGCCCTAGTCTATAAATTCCAAATAGTCTGCCCTTCACATTTGTTTTTTTCTTTTTTTGGCTTTTTTTTTTTTTTTTTTTTTTTGGAGACTAAGTCTCGCTATGTTGTCCAGGGAACCGCAGACTCACATTGCTGGGGTACCGCGGACTCAAGCGATCCTTAGCCTCAGCCTCCCAGGTAGCTGGGATTACAGGCACCCACCACGGCACCTGGCTGCTTTTTCGAGACCAGGTCTCGCTATGTTGCCTGGGGTAGTCCTGAATCCCACAGACTCAAGAAATCCCCAACCTCAGCCTCCCAGGTACCTGGGGTTACAGACACCCGCCACCACACCTGGCTGCTTTTTTCGAGACCAGGCCTCACTATGTTGCCCAGGATAGTCTCGAACCCACAAACTCAAGTGATCCCAGACCTCTTGCCTCCCAGCGCTTGGACAACAGGCAAACACCACCACACCTAGCAAAGGGCCAGAAGTCCAGTCTCTGTTCATGATGAAGAACTGATCTAGTAGGTTTCACTGGGATTATCCAGTCTGAAAAGAAAACTGGATGCCAATATTGGAGATGGTGCTCTCAGGGGAAGTACTTTCTGCTTCCATCAGACAATGTCTTTGTCTCCGACATGAAATTGTCAGGCACCTCTGAGGAGGGCCATTCCAGGGAGTTTCATCTTCACCACCATCCTGCTGGGAACCCTTGCCTACTTGGAGTTGCAAAAGTCAGGGAGGGGCCATTCACTGGAGGTGGGGTCCTTGGGGCCAATTTCATTGTAAGTATACCACTGAAATGTGTCATAATTGGGCAAGTGTGTGAGGATGCCCTGTACACAGTGTCTGGACAGAAGACATTGACTTCTAGCAAGACCAGATAAAAGAACAAGCTGATTTTTTTTCATAAATTTCAACAAACCCAGACAACTAACCCGAAACCTGATTTTCAGTGATTCTTTTCTTAACAGAAATAGCATGAAATGATTTTATATGAACCAAAGGTCTTGAGGAAGACCGGGGCATAGTTTCTCAATCTTTGGAGCCTCAGCTCTCAAGGGCTCATCATTATTCCAGGTCAACCCTTCACCTCTTCCTCCCAGGCATCTGTGACAGAGATAAGCCAGGACATCTGGCAAGGCTGGCAGGATATTAAGTTTAGGCAGGAATGTGGGTGTTAGCACGTCAGAGTGGATCTGAGAAAACATTCCAAGCCAAACCTTCCACACTGGGAATGCAACATAGAAGCATAAAAGAAACAGAAGTAAAGTTTACAGAAGTAAACTTCTCACCTCTCACTCTTACAGGGAAGTGCAACTAAAGGACACCACTGCTATGTGCCAGAAATCAGGGAGGAGAGACGCTCACTCAGCTGATAGACTTTCATAAACACAACTATGGAAATCAAGGTATACAAATGGGTGGGAGAAGTTACCATCTCTGTCCTTAGCTCTGTGATGGTAGCTGTAAGTGCCCACGATACCAGCAACTATGAGTGATGGCTGATAGCTGCTCGACTGAAAGGGAATGGTCTCAGCTCGAAACTTGTTTGCATCATTCACGCAGAGGGCTCTGTCTTAGAGCTATTTTCAGATGACATAGATCCTCAGGAGGAACTTGCCTCCTGCCTTCGACACCTCTAAGAAGAGTGACTCTTGCCACATGACCATAGTGACAAGTGAAACTTTTCTCCAGTGATGTCATTGAATTCTAAACTTCTTAGAAGAGAGAGGTTCTCACTGAGAATAGAGACTCCCAGTATGTCCCATTTGTCATATTCTTCCAGATCTGTGGGCAAAATAAGAAACCTTAGGATGCTAAATAGCCTAAAAATAAAAAAGATAAATGCTCTTCGGATTATGAAATCTGGTCCTTATCATTGTGGCTTATAGTATAAGGTGCTGCTTCAGTTCCTAAAACAGGAAGTGGACAGATCTGAAGTTTAAAATATCAAATGGTTGTTTGGGAACAGCTTAGAGGAGGATATTGGGGCATGAGTCTGTAGTCACTCACCTAGCCTCGCTCTGAGGCTTGAGGTTCCACAAAAGATGATCATATAATTTCCTCTTTTTAGGAAATTTGAATCTAACTGTAGTTTTTCTTGTCCAAGACACCATCCTCTAACTCTTTCTCCCCATTCTATCTGTTGCTCAAAATCCAGTTCAAATGCTGCCTCCTTTCAGAAGCCTTCCATGATTGACCCTATTTGGAATTTACATCTCTCCTCTTACTCCCATGGCATTTTCTTGATTCACATATTTCCGATGGCCACTTTCCACTTACTATAAGGGAAGTGATATATTCGTTCTACAACAGTAAATTTGAAAAACTTGAAATCTTACAGACTACGTTTTTTTAAAATCACACTGGGATTAAGTTGAAAACTAAAAAACTACCTAGATAATCCTAAATTTTTGGAAATTAAAAAATAAATTCCAAGTGGTTTTTTCAAAGAAGCATTTTTAATTGAAATTAGAAAATATTAAAATTGAATGATAATGAAAATTCAATATTACATTTCAGCATATGAGGGATACAGGTAAAGCAGTAGTTACAGAGAAATTGATAGTACTACTCTGATAAAATTAGAAAATTGTTGCTTTACAAAAGAAAAAATAAATGAAATTCCCCCAAATTGAAGAAAATAGTAAGATAAAAGCAGAAATCAATATACTGGGAAAAAACTGTGAGTTTTTTTTCTTTTACCATCTTAAAATTATTTATTTTATTTTACATCATTGTCTGTCCTGAGTTTCTCCCACCAACTTGTCACCCATGAATCTTCATCTTAATCTTTTGTGCCCATCCCACCCCCAACTTTACCTCCTCCCCCTTTCTTGCTCTATGCCTCAGTTCTGACAGTTTTAAATTTTCCTTTTTCATTTGCTTGTTTGTGCCTCGTATAAATGAGACCCTCTATGCCTCATATAAATGAGACCATTCAGTATTTCTTTTTTTCTTTCTGACTCTTTTCCATTAACATGATTCCTTCTAACTCCATCCCTGTTACCACAAATAACACAAGTTTGTCTTTTTTGATTGATGGGTAATATTCCCTGTGTACATGTACCCCAACGTCATCTGATTTGGGGTATTTGAGTTATTTCCATATCTTGGCTATTGTAAATAATGCTGCAATAAACATTCAAGTACAGGTGTCCTTTAAAATTTTGTATCCTTTGGGTAGATTCCCAGAAGTAGGATTGCTGGATGGAATGGTAGTTCCATTTCCAGTTGCTTAAGGGTCATTCATCCACACCACTTTCCATAGTGGTTGGATCACAAACTATGAAGAATTTTAAGTCAGAAATTGATTCTTTTGAAAAATCTCATAAAATTGATAACTCCCTAGAAAGACTGGGCAATTTAAAAAAAAAGGAAAATACAAATTGCCAATATATGGAGTGGAGGGAGGGATAGTTAACAATACTATAAACACTATAATGATAACAAGGGAATCATATGAACAATTTTATGCCAATAAAGTTGATGACTTAGATGAAATGAATTAATTTTTTGAAAAATACAATGTGTCAAAATCAACATAGGAGGAAACAAAATTCAATAACCTATACTTTACAAAGAAAATGAGTTCATTATCAAAAACTTCATACAGAGAGAACTTTATGCCTAAATGATTTCATTTTGAATTTGATTCTTTTAAAGAAAAAATAATACAGATGCGAGAGAAAGAGATAAGTGCAATTTTCCCCATTTAGCTTATAAGGTCAATATAAACCTATATCAAGGTTTGACAAAGCATTTAAAGAAACAGAAACCAAATATACCTGTGAACATAGATACAAAATCCTTAGCAAAATATAAACAGAATTCACTAATGCATAAAATTAATAATATATTGTGACCACGTGGAGTTAATCCCAGAAATATAAAATTATCCTAACATTTGCAAAGCAGTCAATTTAATTAATAATATTAACAGAATAATATTAACAAAAAACTATAGAACTAGTAGTCACAGAGAAAGCATATGATGAAATTTGGTGGCCTGCATTCATAATTTAAAAAAAAAACAACTCTCAGGGATCTTAGAATAGAAGGGAAGTTCTTCTATTTCATTAAGTGAAAAATCTAAAGTTAACATTTAAGAAATCTAAAGCTAACATTTTGTACAACTGTGAAATAGTGAATATTTTCTTCCTAACATCAGGAGAAAGGAAGGCTTGTTTATTTCTAACATTTCCGCTATATCTTGTAACTGGAGGCCTTACCCAGTACAATAGCATAAGAAAACAAACAGAAGAGTTAAAGGCTAAAAATAAAGAAATAAATGACTTTTATTATAGATAACAGGATTGCTTATGGAGATAACCCTAAGGAATAAAAGACCAACATTTAAAAAAGTAATAATATTTCTATATATTAGTAATAATTAGAAATATATTAGTAATAAGTAGAAAAGAAAAAAGTAACAAGTAGAAAAGAAAATAAGTAGAAAAGAAAAAATATAAAATACTTGAAAGTTAATTTCATCAAAGGTGTATGCTAGCTTTACTTTAAATGCTATGCAAGCATACTGAGTGAAATTAAAGGCTTACAAAATGGAAAGATACAGCTCATGCATTCAATATAAGTATAATGTTTAGTTTACTCAAAATGATCTAGAAATTCTTTCTTACCCTCCACATATCTACACACACAATTATGTTTATATTTTATTTCTAACTATATGAAAAAGGTTATGAAAAAGGGTCAATTCTCATTAATAGCTGCAGTTCCAATCAGCCACTAGTTCGCTTTCTTCGCCTTGTTCATAACCCCTTTACTTTATTATTGTTATTGTTTATAATATATTTGTATTATTATTATTTTTACGTTGTTCTAGTCCCCATATTACTCCTACCACCATATCACCCATGATCCACTACCATTTCCCCCTTCTTCTCCCTCCTTTCCTGAATGTTTCATTTCTGTAGCCAGCTTGATAGTTTTGACTATTTCTTGTCCTTTCGTTTGACTTATCTATATTCCACATATAAGTGAGACCGTTCGGTATTTATCTTTCTTTTCTTTTCTTTTCTTTTTTTTATGAACTCTTCTAAGTTCGTCCCTCCCCCTCCAGCACTCCAGGGCATATTTATTGTAATATATAGTTAATATGTTTTGCTTATTGACAGTCTTCCATGTCATTATAATTTCTTTTTTTGAAAGTTTTTTAAATCTTAACAAAACTTGATTTTTTTAACCATTTTATTTTATTTTATTTTTTAAAATTCATTTTATTGATTTGTCCCACCCCAAATTCTTTTTTTTTTAATTTTTATTTTTTATTGATTTGTCACAATTGTGCATTAATTGATCCCTCCTCCTCCCTCCATATGCCCCCTCTGTATCCCCCCTTCAGTCACTCCTCCATTTTTCTGCAAATTGTTGGTTGGTTAAGTTGATGTTCAGTTGTTGGTTGTTTGGCCTGTTGTTCTCTATCTTTTCTTGACCTTCTTTTCTGACACTCTCCTTATATTTACAAGCTGATCAAGTTACAAGCTACAGGTCTGTAGTCAGCCTCCTCCCCCCCCACCTCCCCTCCGCCCACACACACCTTTTCCCTGCCTGGGTACCCTCTTCAGCTCCCACAGACTCTGGCCCTGAAAGTCCCACTGGCTCTCCTGTGGTAATTTCACTCAGGCCTGAACACACCTCTCGCTGGACACTCACTGGGACACCCACTTTGTCTTGCCTCATAATTTTAGAATCAAATGTTTCTGGAAGGAACAGGAACAAGTAGAAAGTAGAAGAGTGAAAAGGGAATGATAGATTTAACTCCTGGATATTATTAAAATGTTATCTTTTAAGCACAGTTTTTTCCTCTTAAACCATCTCCTGGGGTCTCAACTTTTACAACTAAGTGAAGGGGAAAAAAAAAGGGGGATTTTCTTAGACAAAAAAAAAAAAAAATCTCAGAGAAATTCCCTCATCCTTCCAGGGGCATTTATTCAAACAAATTTTTAAAATAGCAATGTTTGCCCTTCTTTTCACCACCAATGAGATCAATAACCTCTTTCAGTCAAAGTCCAGGTGTGTATTGTATCTGCTTTAGTAACTGAGTCACCAGTTGTCCTCAGAGTTGCTAAAAGATAACACTGTGTTTCATCGGGATTAACAGAGCACCCAGGAGTTGAAAGACAATTTCCCTCCTCTAAAATTTGTATTTTCCATAACTCTGAAAACCTGTCATATAATCTATCAAGAGACCAACACAAACACACACACACATACACACACACACACACACACACACATACATAAACCCCACATGCACACACAGTTGAGAATCCAGTTGTGGAATCCAGATGAGAGGATTCTTCATCTGGGTTTCCCATAGGACCAAAGAGCTGATCCACCTCAGGACAGACCTGCTAGGCTCAGGAGCAGGAGCGGGAGCAGGAGCAGGGAATTCACAAAAACCAGAGTTATGGCAGGGCCCCTTTTGTGAAATAACAGGTCTTAAAACACATTTCTTCCTATGAGTCTATTTGGGTAGCATTAGATTTGTTTACTGTCACAGTAGTAGAACTTTCATATTAAATTTTTAAAATCTAGTGCGTTATTAGGCCTTATCAGCCCTGGGGAAGTGGGAGACAATGACTTGTCTATTGATCCTGGACAAGCTCAGAAAGAACTTTAGTATCAAGTGTTAGATAAGTGACATAAAATACATGAACCCCTTTACCGACCTTTTCAATGTTATGGACATATTTATTTTGGTTGCTAGTCACTTTTAAGAACAAATCTCAGGGCTACACAGATCCTCCTTTCCAAGTTTGACAGCTTTCCAAGCCTGCAATTATTTCAAAATAAAGAATAATAAAACAAAAGACAACTACCGAGTTTACAAACTCTATAACAAGTATTTATGATAAGATTATACGGAAGTTTAGTATGACATTTCCTGCTGAAATCAACTCTATTACAAATTTAGAAGCCATTTAAATGTGGTTTTGAAATACGGTACCAATGTGTTGAGTAATATTTTACACATCTATAAAATACTCCTATTTCCCCAAACAATTTTTTCTTTATTTCCCAAATTGAATCCTAGATTTAAGTGCTTCTTCCCCAGATTATTCTATCTTTGAAAGCTAAAACTTGAAAGTTGACTGTTTTTATGTGATGTTGAAAAATAAAGCCTGAGACCTAGGGTGGGAACAGTTCACATTGTAGGCCCAGCTGACTCACTGCATGGAAGAAACTCTGGCACAGCTTCCCCCTCCCCCCACCCTTCCTCCCTCTCTCTAACCCCCACTCCCCTACCCCTGCCCACCTGGCTCCCTGGCTGAGATCTGCTGTCCTGAAGATCAGGGCTCCTGAGGAGCTGGGGGAGTGTGTTCCAAATGAGAATGGGCTGGGAACTCCTGGCTATGGAGTTGTAATTCACATTCTAGGCCAAAGCAAGTTGTTGCAGGCTTTTAATAGGGAGAAACGCCATTAATCTGGTAGTAGAGAGGTACATATTTCATCTAATCTAGGGTATCTGGTTGTGAGACCCACCATTATTGGATGTACCCCTAAGGAAGAAAATACTCCCAAGATGAGGAGAGGGGCAGAGCAGGGCACAAAGGAATATAGCCTTAGTGAAGCAAAAATGAGCCCACACTGAACCTCTGGAGGGGCCAGTAAAATATCTGAATTCCTTGACCTCAGCACCAGCTGGAAGGGGAAAAGCCACAGTCTATCCTGAGGTTGGCATGAGGCCTCAATGCCATCACTGTCTTCTGGAAAACAAGAAACAGAAAATGTGAGTGGATCCTAGTTTGTAAAGGTAAAAATGAACACAACATGGATTATCCAACAGAGATAGTTGAGATGGGAAAATCTGCCCTGATATGAATTGAGGAAATAGGGTGACTAGCTGCAATTTGGAGAAACTAACACCTCCTCCATGACCATCCATGGGCTGAGGATGTCACATCTGCCTGCAGGGCCCCTGATGGTGCCAATGCTTCGCAGCAGAGGGATCCTTTGCTCTGAATCTGCCCTTTGGCCAGCTTTCCAGCCATCCATGGTTGAAACCTTGGGATTGTTCTAGAAGCTTCCTTCTATCTCACTCCTGGTTGTGCATTTAGAGACTTTTGGCAGGTCTCTAGATTATTGGTTTCTCACTGGGTTCAGGAATCTGAACTTGTTTGTACCTCCTCCCCACCCCCATCTTCCTCCTCCTCTATCCTATTCCCCAACTGATCAGATCTCAGATATGACTCACCATTTGAGGCCCATCAATATGAATAAGAGAACTTGCCTGATAGGAGTGCAGCACCTCAGTGGGAGACGCATGTTATCTGGTGAGGGCCTCAAGGAGGCTGAGGGATCCTATGAAATCAGCAGCAAGGGGTGGGGAGGTGGCCAGCGATGGCTGGAGGGGATGCGCGGCATGCTCTTGGGAACAGCAATCAAAGAGTGGAAAGAATATGAAAGCTGATCTTTTGCAGTTTGCAACTTCTCACTCCTTTCTGTCTTCCTGGGATGTTCATTCTGCTTGTCTTCATTGGGCTGAGGAGCTCAGCTAGGGACACATCCCTGAGATAAAAGGTGTGGCTGAGTTCATCTGGACAGTGCATGTGAATAAACTCAGTTAGAGCTTCTACATTCATTTTGATGATTCCCAAATGGGGGATAGAAGAGTAAGGTAGAAAACTGTCTATTCTTGCAGCTACCCAAGACAACGCACCTAAAATAAGTTTCTTCAGTCATTAAAAATGCCACCTGCCAGTTTCAGATTACACCTGGGAAACGTCTGTTGTGATCCAATACACACATAGCTGCTTAGTCTTACATTCATTCTCTCATTTACTCCTTGGAAGGCACTGCCAGGCAGAGCCGTGTCCATATCATAGTATAATTGAGGAAAGAAAAACTCAGAGAAACTAAGCCACTTGCCCACGGTTACACAGGCAGAAACCTGGATTTGAACCCAGTCTGGGTCCTGATAGAGCACTTTTTTCCTATAGCACTCCAGTTATCAAGCTCACAAAAGAAGGAGCCTTCAAACGAGGGAGGGGTATCTGATACCATTTACATTACAGGCTGATGAGTAAAGGGAGGGGTGTGGTGAGCAGATACCAGATCGCATGAGTTGAGGCAGGAGTGGGTATGAAGAAGCAGGGAGTCCTGCTGTAGACTTCTCTCATGAAGCATGACAATTAAAAGGAGTTGGTAGTTGGAATTGTCTTCTAAGTTAGGAGAGACTTAAGGAGATTTACTCTTTGAGCAGAAGGAGCCAGGGCAGAAATGAAATAAGCTGACTTGGGAAATCTGCACCGGTAGCAAGGAATAGGATGGAACAGGGAATACTGACCAAGATAGAGGACATAGGAATCCAAGATTATGTGGAGATACTGGTTAAGGTTATAGGAGCAGAAAGTTGAGGGACCTGAACCCCATTTTCTAGATGCAACAAGTGGTGAGACCAATTGGCTGAGGGTGAAGGAAAGGAGGCCTAGAAGACAATGTTGTGTGTTTTTTAATTGAAATAGAACATAAGGTAAATCACACACATCAGGAGTGAACCATGTGATGTGTTTTTGGGAAGTAACTTCATGGGACATTGCAGGTAAGGATTTAGAACATAACCCTGAGCCCCAGAAACTGTCTTTGTCTTCTTTCTCAGTCATCTCCCCCTAACATAGCCACTGTTGTGACATCTATAGTCACAGGTTAATTTTGCCTGTTTGGAGCCAGGTCAGGTGGCTGTAATCCAAGTGTTAGGAGGCAAGAGGCCTGGATCACTTAAGTTTGCAGGTTTGAGACTACTTTGGGCAACATAGCAAGACCTGGTCTTGAAAAAGCAGCCGGGTGTGGTGCCTGTAATCCCTGCTACCTGGGAGGCTAAGGCTGAGCATCTCTTGAGTCCATGGGATCCAGACTACCCAGGGCAACATAGTGAGACCTAGTTTCAAAAAAAATTTTTTTGCTTGTTTGGGAGTCTTGCATAAGGGGTCATAAAGTATGTACTATTTTGTATCTAACATCTTCCACTCAACTTTCCAACTGTGAGCTGCATGGTCTTTTCTATATAGCAGTAGTATGGTTTTTTTTTTTATTAGAGTCTAGTATTCCATCAAACAACTATAGCCTCGTTGGTTTGTGTACCTATGTCTTCATTGAAATAGCTTCTTTACTGATTTGATGTTAAGAGATAAGTACCTTATGAACATGGAGGCAGAGAGAAGCTGAGAAAAGTTCTTGTTAGGAATTCACAAAACTGTAGGGACATTTTGAACACTCAGGGGCCTTGAATTGGATTTGGGGGGAATTTTATCTAACTTTCTGGGAAGAACGGATGACTCTGAGTTACACTGATGGTATGACAGATGCTCTGCTATGCATTTAGCCCTCTTTATTTCATTACTCTTCTACCAACTTAGTAGTTATTATTGGCCTCATTTTAAAGATGTGGAAACTGAGATTATATAAGTGACTTTCCAAACAACTGCAAAGGGTGTGTAGAAATATTAGAAGCAACATTAAATGTGAGACAAGTTAAATAAATTTCTAGATAAACTGGATAATGATGGGTATAAAGAAGGGACGGATATATAAAAGTATTTTTAAGTTGTTAAAGATCAGGGACACTATGGCTTTAAAATTCTTTTTCAAAGACAGAAATCACGTGGTGTCACTAGTATATGGGACATGGGAAAAATAAACAAAAGCCAGGAGGAAAAGTCAAAACAAGCTAACAACTGAAGTACACAAATTGGGGGGAGGGGAGTGGGAGAGGTTGGGAACAGTCAGGGAGGGAAGAAGGTGGGTGAACCCCAGGGATTACAAAGGTGTGAAATATATATAAATAAATTATTTAATAAAAAATAAAAATAAAATAAATAGATATAACAAAAAATTCTTTTTCACTTCATGAAAACGTGATTTGAAAAAATACCTTGATTTCCTCTTTGCACCTCCTAAATCACTACCCCGAAACCCTTTCACTGTTTGGTCAACCTCACCTCAATCTCTTCTCTCTTTCCCAGCCTTCGAATCAGATTAGATTGCCTATCTAGTTTCTCCTGTGATTTTGCATTCTCCAAATAGACACACACCCTGTTTTGTGAGATGAGGCCTCTTTTTTGGAGTGTCAGCTCTTTGCTTAGGAGGCCTTGCCTTGGTTTGATAATTTTCTGCTTTACTCTCATAAAGATGACTGGGGCATTTATAGTTTACATAAATAAAAACATCACCACCTTGTTGTCATGGAGACGGGCCCCTCCCCGCCTCCTGCCTAAGAGTCTGGTTTGTACAGTCAGCCACAGGAGTCGCCAGGCAGCTGCAGGTTCACACAGAGACAGATCTGGCCCACTGGCAGGTCAAAGCAGCACAGCTCCCTGTTTCGGAAGACAGCAGCTTCTGAGATGCGGGCAGAGGGAATTGTACTGCTGGCAAGGTTCTCTGTCTTCCAGACTAACCTTGCCCCTGTGCGATATGGGTATTGATTCAGCTATGTAATTAAGGTCCCAAATAATGGATTTTTTTTTTTAAGATTAGGTCTCACTTTGTTGCCCGGGGTACTGCAGACTCAAATTGCCCAGGGTACTACAAATTCAAGTGATCCCAAGCCTCAGTTTCCCAGGTAACTGGAATTATAGGCATCCGCCACAGCACCTGTCTGCTTTTTTGAGACCAGATCTCACTATGTTGCCCAGGGTGGTCTTGAACACATGAACTCAAGAGATCCCAAGCCTCTTGCCTCCCAGCACTTGGACAGCAGGCATGTGCCACCACACCTGGCCCAAATAACAGATTTTTAAACCAAGCACAAGTTGACTTCTTTCTACTCAAATTCTTACTATTTTGTTACTTTTCTAAGCTTCGGGTATTGCCCTCAATTGCTTTACCCAAGAGGGCTCATCATCACCTCTATCTCCCAGCCTGAGAGATGAAGGAAATGCATAAAGGAAGGCTGTCCCTCCTTATACTGTCCTGAGCTTGGTTTGGTCTCATCAACCCCAGCAGTGAACATGGCCAGGAACATGGTCACAGGTTTCAGTTATGCTGTGGACTCCAGGGCCACACCACCTGGGACTGAGCCCTGGTACTGTCTCCTAGTAGTTGACCTTTGGCATTTATTCATTTACTCTATGCCTTAGTTTTCTTATCTATAAAATAGGGATAATGATGATAATTTACTCTTCCTCTACAATGTTGAGGTTTAAATGGGATATTATGTGGAAATGTGAATGTTCACATTTATATATACATTCAATTTACATATAAATTTATGTCTTAAACATGAAACTTAAATGGGATATTATGTGAAAATTGCTAATAGTGTTTGCCACAAAATAGGTACTATTTATATTTCTTGTGGAGGTTTTTACTATTACATGAAGTAGTAGCCATGAAAGTAGTGCTAGTGGTGGAAATGACAATGATGGTGATGGTGATAGTGGTGGTGGTGGTGGTGTTGATGGTGGTGATGGTGGTGCTGGTAGTGATGGTTGTGGTTGTGATGATGGTGATGGTGATGATGGTGATGATGGTGATGATGGTGATGGTGGTGATGGTGGTGATGGTGGTGATGGTGATTGGTGTGGTGATGATGGTGATGGTGGTGATGGTGGTGGTGATGGATAGCTCATTCTTTGTAATTCCTCAGAAGGTGCCACTGAGACCAAGATGCCCCTGGTAATGACCACACCATCCACTGCCCTCGAATTGATGTTCCTTCTTTATCATTCATTGTCCAAACTCTTCCACTTTGGCTCTTAGGAGTCACTTTCCAAAATAAATTACTTGCATAAAATTTTTACCTCAAGTTTTTCTTTTTCAAGGAAACCCAAGTAGCACAGGCACTGAGAAGGGCCTCTGGGAGAAGACAGAAGTCCAACGTGACATGAGTACCTCTTGCCCTTGTTTCCTGATTTCTGTAGCATAGTGGGCTGAGAAGATAATGTGCCTAGTCTCACCTCCAGAGGCAGCTACACTGCTGTTTGGCCAATCATTCTACAATAAAGGGCCCATTGTATTGGCAGCCTCTGCTAAGAAGACATATAAGATGTTTAATTTTAACTCTAAGGTCAGGCTGTGTGACTTATTTATCCCTACCTCACCTCATTCTGGAAAGGATTTAATGTGGCTTATAGGAAATAATAAATGCATTAGTGAAATGCAAATGCATAATTAGGTCAGGGAAAGGCCCAGTTAGAATAGTCCAGATGACAAAGTCTTATGCACCTAAATATTTGCCTAACAAATGTATCTTTGAGTTTGCTGGTGGTGCCCAAAAGCAGAAAGTAAAGAGATTCCTGAGAAACTAGATGAAGATTCAAAAAGGCAAGAATGACTGAGACTGTACATCTCTATAGAAAGACTGAGTTGCTGAGCCCAGTTTTACATTTCCTCTTGGTCAAATATTTTGATGGTGAAGAAGATGGACGGGCTGAAAGGAAAATCCAGCACCACATATGGTCATCGTTCCTGTTTTGTTCAACTCTCCACTTGGGACTTCAGCCAACCCAGATGAACTCCCAGACCTGTCACCCCTCTACCACCTTCCTCCTGTGAGAAATATGTCTTTCCTATTCTACTTTCCAGGGAAATGGTAAGTTAGTCTCAGACAGTTAGGTTTCGCCTCTTCTCCTTGTATTAAACGTCTCTCACAGAAGATGAGGTTTCCACGTTGGCCTTGCGTTGGGTCATCACTGCGGAATGTGGCAGACAGTAGGAGTCCAATTCATTTTGGGAACCTATTAATTACAGAAGGACCATTGTTCCAGGAGCAGAGTTACTCACCAGAGGGAGCTGAAATGGCATATCTGGACAGGTCTATTTGGCAGTTGGCTGTTAGGCAGCTGTGTTTCATTTGGTTTACTGGTTTCTGGCTTACCTTTGTTGCCTCTCCCTTGATATGTGTGCTGCATCAAGGCCAAGCCAAGAAGAGTTCCAGCCCCTTGAAAATGAAATCCTTTCCTGGTGATTTTGAGCTCTACTTAGCAATTAACCCTATGTGGGCCCCTAGAGTGAACCCCTAGGTGTGAGAACCTACTTGAAAAATCATTGGTCATGAAAATAACCCAAAATCCATCAACAGGGGAAAAGATAAACCATATTCATCTATAATGATGGAATAAAACAAGGATGAATTAAACTGTGACAACAAAAATTAATGAGCTGTTGATATGTGTATGAACTGAAAACTATATTCAGTTAAAGACGTCAAGTATAAAAGGGGAAATAATGAAAATAATCTGATTCCACTTATATGTATATATGTAGTTTTAAAATGGACAAAGTCACCCACTGTGATGAAAATCAAGAACTGTTGTCCATGGGAATGAGTTTAACTGAAGGAGAATGAGAGAATATTTTATGAAAAATAGATGTAGTCTATGTTTGAAGTATAGGTTATATATTGATGCTGGTTATGTCTGTTAAAACATATAGAACATACATTTGTAATGCATGCTAGTCACCATATGTAAATTTTACTTCCAAAATTAAAAAAAATCATCAAATCAAATGAACTAGTAATCATTGATTTGGGAATAAATCATACTGTGCTGTTTAAAGCAGGTTTGAAACATTTTGTGCTGTGCAAATATATATATATATATATATATATCTACAGTAAGAAGGATTTTTTTAAAATTCACCTAGCTGAAATTACAGAGCCCATTTTCTGAATGTAAAGTGAGATCAAATTTGTAATTCCCTCAAATGAGGAAGGAATTGCAGATTTAAGTTAATACCATCCAATCATTTCTTTCTACTCCCAAATGTTTCCCACTGTGGTATATACACAAAGGAACACTATATAGCCATAAAAAAGATGCATCCTTACTATTTGTGACAAAATGTTTAGAACAGAGGAGATTGTGCTAAGCTAAATAAGTCAGAAAGATAAAGACAAATACCAGATGCTTTCACTCACATATGGAATACAGAAGGGAAAACCCCCAAGGGAACTGATGAGACTAAACCGAAACAAATCCTAGAAATATGACAGTAAAATTGAAGCTGCTGGGGTGTGGGGTGGGGCTAAGATGGAGGAACAAAGTGGGGAAGGGACCCAAAGGACTATGGATGTTTTGATAGTGGGAGTAGTGAGATACCATACACCCAAGGAGCTGTGAACCTAAATCATACAGAGTGTTTTAAAACAAAGTTACCTCAATAAAGGGGAAAAGGAAAAGAAAACTGTCTTCCAAGAATTTCTGGAAGTCCTTTAAAAGAGACTGCTGATGAAACATGAACTGTTTTATCTATGGCGGTTATTATGTAGACTCTGTGGGATTTCCCCATCCCTTCCAGCTGCCTCTGGCTATGGTCTGCCCCCTTCATGCTAGGGGGCCAGGGAACTTCCAGCAGTCACTGTCAAATCTGCCTCTTCTCAGAGGGGCACAGTTTCAGGCAGAGGCAGGGTGAGTGTTGTTCTATCACTCTTAGACCCAGGCAAATGGGGCCCTGACCCTCACATAACCCTTCCCTCCCTCACTGCTTAGGAACCTTTAATAAAATTTAGGGAGGGTTTCCAGGGTCTTGTTGAAAGCCTTGCTTCCAGAACCAGCAAACTGTATCCTTTGGCCAGGAATCATGGGAAACTGGGCCACTGGGGTGGCACAAATGCTGATTTTGTGTCAGAGCTTTGGAGAACCCACAACCCATGGGTGACTGGGACCAGAGCTATGTGTCCCTCATGCACTGACTTTCACCCACAAGTTCCGGCGCAGTGCTCCCAAGCATGGTGGGGTGGTGGGACGTGCTGTGTGCTGGGACACAGATTCTTCCTCTCATCACTGTCACCTCACCTCTTTCACAGGCACTGGGTTACAAGTCCCAGTCCCCTGGGGCTGGTGTTGCTTGTCTCCACAAGGGGCCATAGTGGCTCTTCAATGCCACTGGGCCTTCTGCTCAGTGCCTACTTGCTCTCCTAGAAGGTCTTAAGGAAGAGCTTCCTCAGAGAATGGGACTGACCTTCTGACTTAGTCCATTAGCTCCTTGTCATCCTCTGCTGGTGGCAGTGCTAGGAAGGAAGGGCCTTTCTCTTGAAAGAAATCACATTCTAACCCAAATGTCCCAAAACAGATGATTGGATGAAAAAGATGTGGTAGATATACACAATGGAATATTATTCATCAATTAAAAATGACAAATTTGATGAATTTATGATAACATGGATGTACTTAGAAGAAATCATATTAGCAGAAACAAGTCAGAAAGAAAAAGACAGAAACCAAATGGTTTCACTAATGTATGGGACATAGGAAAAACAAACAAAAGACAAGGAGGAAAAGTCAAAACAAGCTAACAACCAAACTAAAGTACACAACTTGGGGGAAGGAGGATGAGCGGGAGTGGTTAGGGGTGGGAAGTGGTAGGTGAACCCTGGGGGAATACAAACATGTGAAATATATATATAAAATTAAAAAGTAAAAAAAAGAAATCACATTCTAGGAATATAGAGATGTGATCCAATGAGTTTAATAGAAGCAAGGTCAGAAGATGTCTTTCCATACTTTCTATGCTCCAGCTCCTAAAATCTCACTATAAAACACAATTCCCCTCAAGCGACTAAAAATAGCACTGTTGCATTTTCTGCAAACTCTGGGGAAGACTCCCATCTGTGGCTACCATGAAGGAAGCATGGACCCACCTTGGGGAGAGTGACTGGCATGGGCAACCTGTGGGTGAAGCCAGGCCTGTACTGTGTCACGCCTGTACTGTGTCACAGGCCTGTACTGTGGCCTGTGCGGAAAAGTGGTATTGGGGAGCTGAGAGGGTGAGAGGGGTGAGAGCTTTACCAGCCAGATATAAAGGGTTCCAAAGAGTCATACAATGCGGAGGAACAACAGTACTGCTGCCTTTCGTGGTGCTTGAAGTCTGCAAGGAATCTTCGGGGGCACCTACTGAATGATCCAAAAAAATGTTCCTCTTTTCTACCTGTTATTTAAAAGCTTCATTGGTAAATGGCTACATCTACATAGACCATGAATTTAGGAATTCATGTTTCAATCAAACAGCTTATATAGCCAGAGCCTCCCCCCCCCTAAATATTTGCCTGGGATATCCTCAGCAGCCCTGGTATCTCCTTGCCTCTGTGCCAGGCTGTTCCCTTAGCTCCACAAGTGGTCAATAGTCAGATCCCTAAGCTTTTTGTGAAATCATTCCCCCACAAGCAGTCCTCAACATCAAAAAAGCCAAAATTGGTGGAGAGAGTCCCCAAAGCAAGGAAAACTCTTTCCAAAAGGTGGCTAGAAGTGTACTCCTAAAGAGATTTTAAAAATCCTGGCACTTTAAAAATAATAGTGATTGCCCAGCTCTCAGTCTCAGCACTTATGCACCCTGCTGCCTTTCCCATCCTTCCAGCTTTAAAATCCTGAAAGCCCACATGAGCCATCCTATCCTCCATGACAAGTATGTATGAGCTGAGCAATCTTTGAAGTAAAAAACACAAGTCTCAAAAGCTGCCCACGGCATCACTGAAGTTTCACCTTTCTTTTATGTACTATAAAGACATTTCTCTTTATTTTGTCCAAGTTGGTTTGAGAATTCAATGTGCTGACTGTGAAATACATAATACAGTGCCTGGTAAGGAAGTTAGACATGTGATTAATGTCAGTTCCTTCATAAAAAATAATAAAATAATAAATAAATAATTAAAAATATAAATATATATATAATAAAAAAATAAATAATATCATTCTCTTCGACAATAACAATTTAGTGACTTCAGGCTGAAAAGCCTGTTTAGCTCACCCAAAGGTGTTTTACTTTTCCTGGACCCCTCTGGGGCAAGTTCTGGGACAAGTGCCATTTGCAGGATCAGGGTACAGCTAAAAAGGCTACAGGAGAGAAACCTGTGGGGTTCCATAAATGGAAAAGAGATATGTAGATAAAGGAACACCTTTATCTAGTCTCATCTATCTTTGGCACTGTAGAGATGGTTCCTGGCAAGCTTTCTTATCTGTAATGGCAGGCCCCCAACCTCCCATGATTGGTCCACAGGCAAGACATTTCCCTGAAAGATAAAGGTGTTTACCCCCAGAATAGCTTTTCTGATGGATAATGAATCCCCCCATCCTCCTACCCCATGTATATACCATGGCTCGTGGTTTTACCTTCTCTACTAATGCATTGAAAACTTTCCTTTATGAAGGTATTTAAGGGAGCTTGAAACTCTAATAAATGGCTTAGCACACGTTCATTGAGTCCAGCCCAGGTGTCAGACCATCTCAATCTCCTTTGTCCATTCTTTTTCCCACCCATGGCTTCCAACAGAAACCCCGCTGGTCTTCTTCGCAGAAGCCACCTGTGGCAAAAGCTGTAAAATCAACGCTGATCTAGAAGGTTCAAAGTGAAACATTCAAACAACTGCTAGTGAAGTTCAATGATAAGAAAATAACTATGTTTGTGGTAAATAGACTTTCCTACCGTGGTTCTCCTGGTTCAGCCTTCTGTTCCACGACAGGACAGAATGAAGGCAGAATGATCAGATGCCAGACTTGGTCCTACAGCTGCCTGAGTCGCAGTCACTTTACCCCCAAGAAACCTTCAGCCCTGGTAATCAAAATTGTACCCTCTGCTCTATCTCTGCTGAGCACATAGTTCTTGTTGCATTTATTGGTTAAGAGGAGTGTTCCTCAATTACACACCATGCTCAAGAGGATAAGCAGACAAACTATCCCTGAAGCGCTATGTCAGAAAAAAAAAAAAAAAAACCAACAGTCTAAGGAGCTAAGTGCTTTGCTTCAGAAGCAAGATGCTCTTTCTCACCAACATGCTACTGAAAATGAAGTTACATTGTGGCCACAAGGCACAATGAGAAACAATAGTCACTTCTTCATGGACCTGACTTCCAACTGGTTCAGAGAAAAGCCAGGAAAATCATTCCAAAGAAAGTGCCACAGAAGTTCTCTACTCCAGTCTCCCATGAGATGGAAAGTGACCCTGAAAGGGACAGGCTGGCTACTGCTGGTCACTCCCACACGAGGGGGCACTCCCTCCCACACTTAAAAAATTCATTCTTTAGAAGGGCAGCTCCAGCCACAGACAGTGGGAGTCTAAAGCATTGGGTACTGCTTTATCCTCACACCCTCTGTCCCACTCATGTTCTCCATAGCGGTGCAGGATAAGACACATTCCCCTTCCTGTGACAGTTCTGTCAGGTGACTATTCATCCGCCTCATTTGTTTTTGTCTCAGCTCCAAGCATCTTGAGTTCTTCCCACATTCCCAATAGGAAGTGATATCCACACCCCTTAGCATCCTAAGGGTGTCCCTCTGCACGGTTTGGTTTGTGTCCATCAAAGCAGACATTTTGTCTGGCCCTGCAGCCTTTCCTCCTTTGATGTCTACACTATAAACTATGGACAAGCTGATCATTCCATTTTGCAATCTTTTCTGTACTAGGGACGTGCACGTGACCTGGTTTTCATCAATGGTAACAATGACATAATGGGAACTTAGTGGAAAGCATTGGCCTTTCTAATTGAAGTGATGATGCTACTGGCACAGTCGTGCAGCCTTTCTTGTTCCCTTGAAAGCAGATGTGATGCCTGGAGTTGTGGCAGCTGTTATGACCATTAGAGAGAGGTAAACAATTTCTTAGAGGCTCCAGCAATAACACTGTAAATCTAATGAGTGGAAAATGGAGACCTGGTGTCACTCACTGTCTTCATCATGAGAAAAATAGCACCTATGATTCCTCTTAGAAGAATTTACAAATCAAGATAAGAAGACTCTGAGCTTTGTCTCCCATCCCTACCTCCCCCCTAGCAAGGCATGGAGACCTGCTGAGATCTGACTGTGAGCTGGCAGAGCCTTCCCTTAGGGCACACATGGTTTTGTCACAGTGTGGACAAGTAGGCCTGGGACTTCCCCACCACCGGGGAAGCTGGGGGTTGAGGATGGGTCTGCACCAGCTCCCACTCTAAGTCCTCTATTCAACTCCTTGCTCCGTGGAGGGAAGCAGCAGAAGTCTGGGGTTTCCAGAGTCAAACTTGAGGAGCTCCAACAGCACACTCTGCTCCGCAGACAACTGAGGAGGGAAGGGGGATAGGTCACAGAGCATCCGGGGTGTATGTGAGCCTTCACTGCATGGGAAAGACTGAAACTGGCAAAGCTGTTTACCACAGCGGGCAATTTCCAGAATCTACCCTCAAAGTGCCAGGTCCTGCCCCCTGTTAGAACACTCGACCCAACTCACAGCCTGACAGGGAAGACCCAACAAAGGGAAATGACTATTACACAGAAGAGCTCAGAATTGGAACCAAGCCTGGTCAGAAGTCCACCTGCCATTTCTTAAGGCTGCAACAGGGCGAAGGATCTTTTCAGGTTTGCCCTTATATGCCTCCCCTGGAGCAAATTTCCTAAGACATGATCTCCTGAACACTGTGGGAGGCAAAAAAGAACACCAGACTGAGTGGTGTTCAAAGCAGCAAGTCAGCATTGACTGTTCTGTCCAGAGTGATTGTGGCTGCTGTTTATTGCAGATGGAGAATTCGAGAAAGCCTGTGGATGTGACTCTCTCCCTGCTAGATGATCCGCATACAAAAGGGGAATAGATGAAAAGGGAAAGATGTTGCCTTTAAAGACTGCAAAGATAAGAACATTTCTAGGGGAGCAAGATTTCCAGGTCAGAGGTTCTATTACTGGGAACCTGTGTATGAAGTAGTAAAAGTGCCTCTTCGGTAGGCAAAGGGTACTTTGTGCAAAAAAACAAAAAACAAAAACAAAAAACCCCAAACCATCCCACACCAGAAGACTTGGCTTGGCAACCAAAGATCTGACTGAATTTCAGCTTCCATTTATTCCCTCAGGAAGAGACTCTGTATTGATGCCATATGTGGCCTCCCTAGCTCTGCAGAGCCTTTGGGGGTTGGTTGAGTTATTTCCAGGACTCTATGAATCCACTGCTTTTTCTGAGAGGAGGAAATATATATTCCCAAAGAAAAATATATACCCCTAAGAACCTTACTTCCCTGCTGAAGATTTTCTTAGCCTACTTTGTGGAGACAAGTGTCAGTGGAAATTCTTGCTGCAGGAGGAGGAACTGGGCACCACCTCAGGATGATCCCATACTGAAAGAAGGAAGGACATCTATGGTTCATGACGGATAAACACAGAGGATGTGCTATGGCGAAGACCACACCTGACATCACTCAAGGAGGGAGAATTGCCACAACTTTGGGAATGAGGAAGAAAGTAGGAGACAAGAGGAAGGCTCCTCCCCAGAGATGGAACAGCAGCTTTCCTATGACAGGGCTGTGGAGGGAGTGACCTGCATTCTCCAGGCAGCAGGTCACACTTTCTGGTGTGGAGGGAGACACTTGGAGACTCTGGGGCAGGGGTGTGGCCCACGGCTGTCAAGCAGGTCTCAAAGCCCTGGGGTGCTTCACTTTCTTTCTTCCAATCCCACCACTTTTCCCGTGACTTGTGCTGGTGGTTATGTTTGTCAGGCTGCCAGGTAGGGCTTACTCAAGCAGGAAAGCTCATGAGCCTCAGAGTTTGACTTACAACAGGCCTTAAAACCTGGTCACCTACCTTCACACAGCAGGCTTTGACTGAGGTCAAGGTGATAGAATACAGGAGGTGTGTGGTGTGTGTGTGTACATGTATATTAAGGTTGATTTGGACTCTTCACAGAGAGCGTCATATGCATGGAGTCTTGTCAGACCTTTCTTACCTGAAACTCTGGGGAAGTAGCCCCCATGAATCTGCCACCTAGTTTTACCTTAGTGTGCGGTTTTGTAGGCAGAGGGGTTACTGAGTAAAGAAATGGCTCATATTGAAGGCCACCCTGGCCATGGGATGAGAGCTGTGCAGGTAGACTGGAGGGGTCTGAACTTCAGTGAGATGGGCTACAAGATTGTGGTCCCAGGTCTGGCTCCCCTGAAGGATAGAAGTCCCAAGAGAACCCCTTCCTCATGACTCACCTTAGTCCTCTCCCCAGAATTTTCTCTCCTTCTTGCCATCTTTCAGGAGACAATTCATCTACCCTTCTCTGTTTCTAGAAAACACTAGTTTCTTATATGCTGTGATGTGGGAATGAGCCTGGCAGAAGGCTGGAGTTCCAACTCTGAGAGGAAGGTCTAGAGTCAATTTTTTTTAAGAGACGAGGTTTTGCTACGTTGCCTGGGAAACTACAACCGCAGACTCTTGTTGCCCAGGGTACCCCGGACTCAAGCGATCCCCAGCCTCAGCCTCCCATCCTAGGCTGGGATTAAAGGCACGTGCCACTGTGCCCAGTGGCCTAGAGTCAATTTGAAGCCACGGTGTGCAACAGGCAACCCTGTGGGGGATGAGTGTTGGCCCACTTTCCTGCCCTGTCCTCTGGAATCTCTCCCTCTTCCTTTGGAGATTCTTTGACCCACAAATGTCCTCAGCACTTCCGGTTTGGTGGTGTCTTGTCAGCCCAAGTCCACTCGACTTCTCACAACCCAAACATGTTCGGTGGAAGGTCACAGCCACCATGTCTTGTGTCTGATTCCTGAGACGGGGTCTGTGCACAAGTGATGATGAAGGTGGTGCTCCGATGAGAAATCCTAAGGGAGTGTGGAAATAGGACACGTAGGGAGCTCACAAGTGTGTGACTTTGACGCTAGTTTGGTTCCTGAGGAGCTCAGGTGTAGAAGTTACACCTCAGCATTTGTGTCATCTTGAGGCAAGTTTTCATCCTACATCAATCTTTGGCTACAGGTGATCTTGGGGGTTTATAATCCCCCTACTTCCTACTTGTGAAGGGGAAAATGGCTCCCCTTCAGAGGCTTCAGACCTCTGAAGAAGTTAGAGGTGCAAGCTTTTTGAATCAAAGCACAAACAGCTGGGAGGAAGGCGCTAAGTGGAAGATAATCAAAATATGCCATGGCAACGTGTGGTTTAGGAATGTCCCACAAGGCATGGGGTCCCACACTGGGGGCGAGGATGGCCTGTCAGAGTGGAGAGAGGCAACAGTTTTGAGGCCACTATAAACATCTCCTATAAGTACTTTCAATAGCAAATTTGGGGTAGAACCAATGGATTTTCACAGTAGAATGCAAGCCTTTCTTTTCAAGTATTATCAAATTTCTTCTCCCTACTCAACCACTTTCCCTTCCTCCCTCACCTACTTTTTTCATTCTTTTGCATCCCTAAATCACCTCCATGTATACCATTGCTTGAGCTGCTCAGGGCGCCTTGGCATCCTTGTAAGTGTCCTTCTCTGTAGTGGCTACAAGCACCGACTTTAGAGATGGACAGGTACTTGCTGTGTGACCTACTGTGTGACTTGCTGACCTACTGTGTGATCCAGGGTCAGTTGCTTAACTGCTCTGAGCCTCACCTTCCTCTGTAAAATATCACAATAGCAGTATTTACTTCAAGCATACTGTGAGGAATTCAATGGGTAACTCACATCAAGAACTTAACAATGTGTCTGGTCTGGTCCTTGATCAAATAATGCCAGTTATTGTTTTGAAATGATTTTTGCTACTCTTCTATGTATATACAGTTCCCATACTACGCTGCAGTCTTCTTGAAGGATGTACCAGCTGTGGTACATTATGAGCTTAATAACATATATATTTGGGGTCTATACATAGAAAATTCTAGGTGAGAAGAAAAGACAAAGGATTTGGGTCCCAGGAAAGCTTTTTAGCAAAGTTCAGTATATTCTTATTTCTCCCACTGGAGCTACTTCTCTGATTGCAGGGCAAGCATTTGCCTATAAAAGTGCCCATGATCCCACTATCCCAGTATCAAGAACTTGGAGGAGTGCCCCCTGCCTGCTCTGTGGGAAGAAATGTGAGGCTATGTGGGAGAAGGCAATAGGGAAGAGACCAAAGTACCCCACCAGGAGGTGGGCAGTGAGAGAAGCCCATGCCTCTGCTCTCCCCAGGACACTGCCAGCCCACGTCCCTACTAGCTGAAGAGCGGAGTGCCGGCAGGCTTGCCTGTGTGTTTCCAGCTCGGCCCACGCTGACTGGGCTGTTACTCAGTCCTGGGTGTGGTTGCTCCCACTTGTCTCCCAGTCAGTCTCACCAGGATCTCAGCAGACCTCTGAGACAGGCTTCCCACCTTCATTGCTTGCTCGTCACTTTTTCCAGAAGGCTCGTGCTGAGCGGGCACTGGAGGCTCTAGCTGCATGGGCTGCTGCTTCTCCCAGAGTGGGAAACACATTCTCTCTCCCCACAGCCACTGTCAAAACAGGCCCTGGAGAGAGGGATGATACAGGAGCTTGTGTGAGGAATTCAAGGTGGGCAAAGAGGGGTGGGAGTGTTTGGTGGTAGGAGGTTGGTCTTTCTGAGGAAAGTCCAGTTAGGTTGAGTAAGTGTCACAGAGCTCAGAAAAAGTGGGAGCTGTGAGCTGGCCCAGGCAGCTCCTGTCAGATGTTACACACATGGTCAGCATGAGGAGGACTGTTAGACACACACACACACCACACACATAAACATACACACGAGGGGATCAGCATCCAAGATGGAAGACAAAGGATGCCATTAATACGCTCCTTCACCTTCCAAGTTCCCAGAAGAACAAATAATCCATCGTCTCTATGTCCACAGAAACTGGTCTAACTTAGACAACTTCATCCCAGGTGCTGTGCCAGAATGACGTCAGAACTCGCACTCTCCAGGCCTTGCCCAAACAGTGGGAAGTTAAACCTGTGGAGAAGACAATGGGAAAGCGATCCATCAACATTTTTGTAGTTTCATGGACAACTTGAAGAAGCTGATAGAAAATTAAAGGGCTGTCTCTTTAGAGAATACCCTTAGAGAGTATTGATGTCATGCCACTGAGGCATGGACTATGCTTCCCATCTACCAGTCCTGAGTATGGACTGGTATCCTACCCCATTCTGAAGGATTCAGTCCCACAAATAATTGCACAAAGGCAGAGCACAAGCAATGCTGCACCCCTAGCCACCACACCCGGAGTCCCGAGCTAACTGATGTCATCCTGAGACTCAGAGCATGACATGTGACAATGTCAAGCCAGTGACACACCTCAAAGAGAAACCATCTCTCATGGGACACTTACTTCCGAGCCTCTAGAAGGCTTTTCAGAACCACCCACTTGTTTTTAGACCTTCCAGAGTTCAGGGTATCATCTTCCTGAACCAGTGGGAGAACAGGCTCAAGTGGCTGAATGAAATGTTCTGGGGTGACAGTTACCAGCTGTAGCAAGTAGGGACCCATCTATTGTGATGCGTTTCTCCATCCTGATAGAGGTGGCAGGAGAACAAAGGAAGCGAGGAGGAGAGCAAGTCCATTCCCAGTGCCCTACATGGGAACCTGGGAGATGGCGAGCTCAGAATGGATGTGATGCAGAGCATACACCCAGCAAGGAGCTGAGGGAGCTGATTTCCTGCAGGTGAATGTCAGGATAGGGGGCAGGTGGCAACTTTGCTTGGGAAGTTCACCCATTAAATGAGCTAATACTTACTGCCCTCCATGGTGTACCAGCCATAAAGAAAGTTGTCATGACATAGCCCCAATCCTCAACGAACTCACAAACATGGGGGAACAGAGACCCTACACCGAATAGCACTGGATGATGCCCTATGAGAGATGCAGTCTAGGGATTCTCTGGGGCTGAAGATCAGTTGTGGGGAAGAAAACCTTGGAATCCTCTGGATAGCTTTGGAAACTACCAAGAACCAAGCAACACCCAGATCAAGTGAATCAGAATCTTGGAGGAAGGTCAACCATCAGCATTTTTGAAAGACTCCATCCAGGACCAGAATGGAGAACCACTGGCCAGAGCTCACAGTCTTCACATGGTCTGGCTCCAGAGAGGGCCCTCTTCATGGGAGACTTCATGGCTGATAAGTTAGGACCTTAAGAGACAGCCAGGAAGGGCGATGGACTAGTGAGTAAGCTTACCTTTTCCAGTGCTTCATATTCATGTCACTTGTGGACCTGTTGGCTACTAGCAACTTCACTCCTCTAGGTCTTGAACACAGAAAGGGCGATGGGTTCCCTCACCTACACCTAAGGCTTAGAGCTCATTCTTTTAGGACTGAATGGCAGTGTGAATGTCTCTTTCCTTTAAGGGTTTCAGAGGGATCCATCTTTGTAACTCTCCCTGAAAGGGTATTGCCAAAGCCTGGTTCTAGCGAGGAAATTTTTTTTTTATATTCAATTAAATAGATTTATTTATTTATTTTTATTACTTTTTTAAGATTTATTTATTTATTTGTTTATGTCTGTTTCACATCTTTGTATTCCCTGGGGATCACCCACCACCTTCTCTCCCTGACCACTCCCTCACTTCTCTCCCCCCCACCCCCAGTTATGTTCTTTAATTGATTGTTAACTTGTTTGGACTTTTTCTCCTGGCCTTTTGCTTGTTTTTCCTATGTCCCATGTATTAGTGAAACCACTTGGTTTCTGTCTTTTTCTTTCTGATTTGTTTCTGCTAATAAGATTTCTTCGAGGTGCATCCATGTTACCATAAATTCATGAAAAAAATCTTTATAAAACATCCCCTAACACTCCAGGAAATGTGTGGAATAGGAACCTTTGTGGGTGATGGGGTTTATGGCTCATGGTTCAAAATACAGAACCGGCAGGAAAAAGCCCTGTGTCCAATAGGAATAGTCCAGGGAGAATGACAGTTGCCTGTCATGATACTACACACGTGGTAAGTGGGAAGGAGCTCTAGGTGCTGACACTGGAAAACATACACACACACACTTCACTCACACACAGTTATGATTCGTAAGCATCATCACCCAGAATGAAAGCAGGAAGAGTAAGTTCCTCTTATTCCCAAATGCTCAGAAATGCATATTATCCCTTGCTTTGGTTTTGTTAGATTTGGGGTATCCCCACAATTTTGAAGAGAGAAAAACCACATAGGTAGGTAATTCTCTATGCCAGTCTTGGACTAGAGGGATCTGGGTTGGTGAGAGAAAAATGAGTGTCAAGACCGTAAAGAGGGCGTTTCAATTCAGGGCCACTGATGAGATGACCCAGGGAGAACACATACATTCCTATTGGACACATACACAGAGGAAGGCAGAAGCTTGGTCAGCTCCCAATATTTAAAGTTAGATGGAATGACAAGGGCGATGAGGGGGGAGGTGGTGAGAAACAGGAGAGAAGCTGACCCAGAAGAGAAGCTATTGTCTAAGAAAAGGGAATGGGTTTGAAAAAGATCTGGACAAAGAACGTGGCCATGGATTAGGCAATGGAGTAGATATTAGAAACCTTGATAACAACCATTTCCAGGATGTGGTGCAGGCCAGGGCCTTGGCAGTACATGGAGGAGTCATTCTAGAAATTTGAGAATGATGGGAAATGGGAGGTGGGAATGGAGCTGGAGGATAAGAGAGAAGGGGTATTGACTGTTCATGCAGATGGAAATAATTCAAGAAATAGTGGCGTTGAATCAGTGGAGAAGAAGGGATACCCCAAGGAGTGAAGTCCTTGGGAAAATGTGGGATTCCACTGGATGGTGGAAATGAGAGGAGAGAAATCTAAGAGCTCATGTGCAAAGGAAGCTAAAGTTTATTCAATTTAGAGAAAATATTTCTTGCTTGTTTCCCCCAGGTGGCTTGTGTTTATGGGGTGGCCTGAGCAAAGTCTTCTTTCACAGCAAGATTCCAGGCATGGAATGCAAGTAATTCCTACTCCCTCACCCTAAGCTAATCAGAATTTCAAAAGGCATATTCAGATGTACAACGTTGTATCAGAAATGGATGGGTAAAGTGTGGGCTGTTTATCACCATCTAGGTCACACTTACTAAAATAAAGAAGCCTGACCTTTCTTTAATCCACAAGATGAAAACAAATATTTTCAGATAGCAGCACAAGTAGCAGGGACCATCCCCCCTTTGGGGCCTTAAAAATCATGGCTTTTGAAAAAAGTATACAGTAAGCATACTTGAATCAACAGCATCAGTAAAACAAAGAAACACTCCCCTGCTCTGTTTTTCTCTGATTTTATGAAAACTGACCTGGCCTTCACTGTGGTCAGGAAGAGAAGGACAGCCAGTGGCCCTTAAGAATGCACAGGGCAGCTCTTCATAAAAACTTACTACCTAATGTGTTCCCTAGACGCGGCAGTTGCCATATTATATCTCTGGATATGGACGTCATAGGGTGCAATCAGTCTTCCAGAGAAAAAGTTATTTCGATTTTTAAGACCTTATATTTCTTCTCAAAAATTCTGAAAGAGATAGACAAAGAGACAGAAAACATGGATGACATCCATTGACTCTTGAACATGCAAAATGAAGTAGGTGCAAATGAAGGAAGGGAAGCCTGCCCAGGTGGGGAGGAAAATAGAAAAGGGTCTTGGGGTTTTTATGCAGTATCTTCTCTTCAGAATCCATACTGCAGCCTTCTCTCTACGCGGATTTCCATTAGTAGTTAAGCAGTTGAGACTTTTCATTTCATAGGTTACCATTCCAGAACTTTCTAGGTCTTTCCCGTTCCCCTCCTTCTCAACAAAGGATTCTTTTTTGAGACCAGGTCTCACTTTGTTGCTCTGGGAACCACAGCCTCATGCTGCCCGGGGTACCACGGACTCAAGCAATTCCCAGCCGCAGTCTCCCAGGTAGCTAGGATTACAGGAGCGTGCCACCACACCCAGCTATTATTTTGAGTCTAGGTCTCACTATGTTGCCCCTGGTGAGTCTCAAACCTGCGGACTCAAGCTATTCCTAGCCTTGGCCTCACTTCCTAGGCTGCGATTAAAGGCACGTGCCACCTTGCCCAGCTAACAGAGGAATCTAATTCTTAAATTTGCCACCACAGCAACCACTGTTTTCCTAATGGCATAACTGAACTGAACCCAGAAAACATGTCATCCCTGTGCGGGGTAAGCAATAGCGTGGTGCCCTGTGGAACCACCAGCTCTGAGTGTTTTTTCTTTATCCCCTGAGCCCCTGAGACCTGTCCTCCTACAAACAGATTAGACCGACAGCCCAGAGATGATGGACCCAGCTAACTGTCCTCATCTGCTTTCCTCAGGATGTTTTACACAGCATGAACATTTTCAGCAGAGTTTCAGGATGCTGGGAAGGGTGGCGATGGAAGGGGGAGGGGCTGTTACCTGAAAGCCAGGAGGAGTTGAGAGTTTGCCAGGAAGCCCTAGAAGGTGACTCACTGGGAAACAACTTATAGAGAAGAATGATGAGCAGGGATGTGGCGAGAGAGATGTGAGGAGAAACCACCACTGACACGTTATGAGGTTAATGTGGCAGGTGGTTCAGTCAGCATTTCTCCCAGTTTGTACCGAGATAACTCCCAGCCCAGCTTCTGCTTATATGCCAGTGCTGACCCCTGGGGACCCTCACTCATGAGGGGGCTCCTGTCTAGTAAGTGAATGCCTTGTTCCCAGTCTCCCAGTGAGGTTCTCAGTCATAACCAAGACAGCGTAGAAAATCGGTCGCCTTTGGTGCAACTGATATCTTGAGAGTACATGGTGACCACAGAAACAAAGAGCTGTGTTTGTGGTTTGGAATGTCACTGCCATTGTGAGGATGCATGTAATCCCGAGTATGCAGGACTTCGTTGTGGTTGAATGTAGGCCAGATTATGAACTCTGTCATGTGTTCCTAGCAAACAGTGAAACACTTTCCTTTGGGGCTTATTATTAGACCAAAGATGTCACAGGAGGAAAACTTTAACCATGCTGATGGCCTCAGACCTGTTCCCAGTTGGCTTGACTCTGGCATATCCAGTAACACGGAGCTGCACTCTGTCCCATCTGCAGGAGAGGCCCAGATACTTCTGCCTGTGGGCTCTGGGAGTGCCCAAGCGTGATGCTGATGTGGTGTTGCCAGTGTCAACCACACACAAAACATGGCAGCCCGCTCTGCATTCTGCAACAGCTACATGATCTCATTCAGAAAGAGACAGTGCCCCCCCCCCCAATCTGGTCTAACCTTATTTTAGACCCTATTTTAATATTACCTTCAAAGAGGTCCCCAAATGCCAAGAAACTACAAAAAGTCTTTGTATGCAAGGAGGAGTGTGTGGATCAGGGTGGGAGAAAGGCTGCTTAATGTTTTTCTTAGTTTTAACGTCTTGAATTTGATATCCTGTGAGCAAATTATATAGAGTCAAATGTCAGAGGGAAAGAACTCATATTATGGCAGAAAATTTCTTGTAGTCAAGAACTTCTGAACAGAGTTTTTAAAAGTTGCCTGTGTTCAGCTTTTACAGTCAAAGGTTCTGTGTCAGGGATGTGGGGTATATTCTTGACCTTTGACGCAAAGGCCTCCCTCTACAAGGATCTGGGATGCCCGAAAGTCAAACAATGAGGGTGAGGTAATGTGGGCGAGATTATCTCTGAGATGGTGTGAGAAAGAGTGGAATGGTTGGGGTGACTCTGTGAACCCCAGTCTGAGAAAAAGAACTCAGAGAGGCAGAAGGGTCTTTTGTAGATTCAGGAGAGTAGTAACCAGCAAGAACGCCTGCCATGGTTGACATAAACACACCTCATTTTCCACAAGACTAGCTGATGTATGTATCAGAGTTATTCAGGACCATGTTGGAGTCTGAGGCATAGGAAAACTATGCATCCCCATCTGCACTTTTTCAATAATTAATTTTTTCCAGAATATTAAAGTAGTTGAAAAAACATTGAATAATTTTAAAAAGTAGGTGTATTAAACTCCAACATTATTTTAAGTTGAAATATTTGATTTATACTCAAATAGAACTTATTATAATTTTTAATTCTGCTTAAGTTAATTAAAAATAATTTCTAATTTTTGTCAAACTTGGTCATTCTCTTAATTAAAAATGGGATTAGCTGGTGGTGGACGTAGTGTGTTAACAAACATCTGCAGAGGTATGAACTTATATCTCTAAATCACGCCCAGTATTATAAATCGATGTTACCTCAATAAAAATAATGCAATTAAAAATAAAATAAAAATAAGATAAGCAGAGAAGTAGACTAAGAAATTGTGAATATTGTGTTTGCTTCCACTAAGGCCAAGGGCATTGTTTTCCCTTTGCCTTGGATTCCAGCATGGCTTGGCCCTGGCCCTGGTATATATTTAAAATTTGTTATTTTGTTCATCTGATTTTTTTCCTATATTAAGTTTAATTATTTTTAAATATGGCCTTAAAATATTTTTCTTGATTATTGGGCTGTTTGGTGACCCTCTGACTTGGCACTGGAGAAAGTCCCTGACAGGGATAGTGATCACACTGGCCCAAAAAAGACCTTTGCCCTCTGCGTTGCATATAAGATCCCTTTGCCAGTCTTCTAACTTTATCCAGATCCTGTCCAACCATTAAGGTCCTCTCAGTACCCATGACTGAGGAGCCGCTTTCCTTCAAAGAACTTGTTTCTTCATCACATCGTCATCATTCAAAACCCTAAGTCCTGGAACCAGCTTTAGTAATTCTCTGCTTTTCATGCGTAAAGCTAGTCAGAGAATTGCCAGTGCTTGTCCTTCAGCCTTTGGCTAGATGGAGTATACAAATGTAATTCTCTTAATCTCTTGCAAGCTCTTAATCATTCATAACCCACTTGATGGATTCTGAGTGCTGATGGATTCACATCCTGACGAAATGGGCCCGTGGGGAGATGGGGTAGCAACCTCAGGACAAGAACAACTAACACCCAGACCCCCGGTGAGAGTTCATCCCCGCTCCAGATGCTGCTGTTGGAGGAGGGGTGTCAGAGTGCCTCCTTTTCATTTCCCCAGCACACATCCTCCCTTCAACCAGATGTTTTACAGCTGGAAAAGAAGGGTGAGTACTTGTTTGCTTTGTAAAGAACCGCGCATGAATATAATTTTCCACATGCTGACTCATGAGACTCTCAGTGCTTGGACTCCAGCACACAGTTCCAACTGTTTTTGCTGATTTGGAGTTTGGTAATGGAGAAATGACTTTGATCTAGTAATTTAAGTTACCTTCGCCTCAGTTTTCCCTCAAGGAGAACACTTACTCCCTTCTGTAGGCAGAGCACAGCCTCAGTGACCTCTGACAGCCTTTTCCAACCACAGGATTCCACGGGGTTATTATTAGATCCATCTGGACAGAGCTGCAGTGTGACATGAAGCTTCTGGGTGTACAGAACCGAGTGAAAATGTTTATGAGTGTTCCAGCCCGTAAAACCATCACTGGACATCCATCGTTAACTTTACTAGGGTTATTTCTCTGAGCACTTCTTTCCATTAAGTGTTTCTGCTGATTTTCCTCAGCCTGTTCATGTTTTCCATTTTGACTCAGTTCCACTTCCACGAAGACAAGGGAAACCTCATTCCTGCTGACAGCCACCTCAGTCCCAGCATGTGGGATGTGGGGAGATGGTGGGCTTTACAATGGGGCAGACCTGACTGAACCTCAGCCTGTCATCTGCGAGCCATAAGGGCAAAGGGGAGATTAGCTGCTTGTCTCTGGGGTACAGGTTCCTCTTCTGTAAAGTGTTTTGTAAGGGTGATCCCTGATCAAGTACAGAGCAGTGTTCAGAGTAGAGCAAAAGTCAAAAATTATTAGCTATTCAGTATGTAAGTGAATCTTGGCATGATAATAAATAGCTACACAAGAGGTACATGAATGAATGTATTCTGTTGTATTCAAATTCAAATAATACACAAGTTGTATTCAAATTCAAATAATACATAAGTTACACAGTGAAAAAATGAAAGAATCCTTTCATTGACAATTCCTTTCCATTTCCCTCCCTTAATATTAATAGTTGTTCTTTCTTTGTTCCTCTCTTTGGGGGAAAGGAATTATCTGATATGTGAATACATTCATACTGCAAACATCCAATGTTCAGAAGTAGTTCACTTCCCAAAACATGAAGTTCCTTTTTATCATCTTCCTTCCTTCCTTCCTTCCTTCCTTCCTTCCTTCCTTCCTTCCTTCCTTCCTTCCTTCCTTCCTTCCTTCCTTCCTTCCTTCCTTCTCTTTTTCTTTTTTTTTTCTTTTGAGTCTAGGTCTCACTATTTTTGCCCATGGAACTGCAGGCTCACATTGCCCAGGGTACCGCAGACTCAAGTAATCCCCAGTCTCAGCTTCCTGGGTGGCTGGGATTACAGGCATGTGCCACCATGCACAGCTACTTTTTGGGGACTAGGTCTCGCTACGTATCCCTGAGCGGGACTTGAATCGTGATTCCTGGTCTCTGCCGCAGCTTCCTATGCTGCTGCTTACAGGCATGTGCCACCATACCTGGCTACTCTTATTTCTGTTTCTGGAAATAATCCCTCTGGATGAGACTTTTCTTATCTCTATCCTCTTAATTTACACACATGTAACAGATACATGAGTATGTACATTTGTATATCTCTTTAAAGAAAATTTTCTAATACTTTCATATAGTAGAAATAAACTGTATTTGCTATTCTGAAACATTTTTCTCTCACTTAACCATGTGTTTTTAATATCTTTCCATAGCTAGAAGCTGTGTGGAGGACCCTTAAACTACTAAAAATGGAACTACCATTCAATGCAGCAATCCCACTTCTAAGAATCTACTCAGAGGTTACAAAAAATTCTAATTCAAAAAGACACCTGTAAAACCAGGTGTAATGGTGTACACTTGTAATCCCAGTTATCTGGGAGGCTAAGGCTAGGGATCACTTGAGTCCATGGGTTTGGGACTACCCTGGGCAACATAGTGAGACCTAGTCGAAAGAAGGGAAGAAAGGAAGGAAGGAAGGAAGGAAGGAGGGAGGGAGGGAGGGAG
>PVHY01009519.1:0-56024 GCA_004024945.1 Uropsilus gracilis
GAGTTTCTGGGTTGCCTTACAGCGGGTCTTCCGTGGCGCGCTGCCTGCGACCCTGGCTCAGGGCTCCCTTTGCTGCTGCGGGTGTGTAGCCGGCGGCCGCGGCCAACTTAACGGCAAAGCGTGGCGTAATTGCACTGAGCGATGCCAGAGCACAGGGCCACTTGGCACTTTCCAGGGTAGAACGGGCTGCTGGACTCCGAACGCAGCCCGGAACCGGAGATGGGGGCGGTTGGGGGGTCGTGGATGGCGTGGGCCTGGAGCTCCTAAAGAGAATGAGCTGGGTCCGTCCGGGAAGACTTGGCAGGTTGAATACTAATAAGGCTGCGCTGCCCCAGACGTGAGCCCCAGCTGGAGGAATTGCTGGTCAGGGTGTCGTGAGTTCTGGAGACAAAGTAGAAAGTGAGATGGGGGTGGGCAGGGGCGGGAGAGGTGTGGAGTCCTGTGGTCATCTTGGCAATAAAGCTTGCTGGATTTGGTTCTCACTCTCTGGGAGAGGACCTGAGGCCTACGGACTGAAGGAGCTTAGTTTTGACCTGAAAACTAGGCAGGTTTATCTATTTGGGTAAACCCTCCTCCCAACCACCTGCACACCCACTTTTTCAGAATTCACCCTTTGCCTCTTTCAATACTTATCTGCGCAAACTTTGAAACACCTGTTACCAGATTTATCTTTTTGATGTCTTTTGATGGACCATCCACCACAATTAGCTTCTAGGGTCTTTTAGTACAAGTTAGGTCATGCCAATCCTCTGTTCAAATCCTCCAATTTTTTCCACGTTCTTCAGAGAGTTCTTAGAAAGGTTCACCAGGTCGTCATCACCTGTTCCCTTTTGATCTAGTGGATCTATTTTCTCACATTTATCTCTTCCACTCCAGTCACACTGTACCCCTTGCTGTTCCTCCATGAACACCAGGCACTATAGGGTCCCACAGTCCTTTTGTTTGATGTTCCTTTATCCTAGTATGGTCGACCCAATACTCCATCCCAGTGACTCACTTTCTTAAGTCCCTCAGATATTGCTCAGATTCATCTTTGCCAGAAACCTTCCTAATTACATTTGCTGTTGTCTCAGCTACAACTTAGTTTCCTCCTATTTTATTTTTCTCAGCAGTACATATAATCTAACATCATATATATTAATTATCATGTTACTTTTGTATTTATCTTTGCTCCTCCTCCCCCCATCCAATAGAAGATAAGCCTCATGAGGAAAAAGGTCTTTATCATATCATTCTACACTACTTAGAAGAAAAGGAACTACTCCTTTTGGTAAATGTGCAAAATTTGATGTTTACATTTTAAATAATTCATTTAGTTAGGGATGTGAAGATCAGGACAAGGGTTCAAGATTACTGAGGGAGATTTTATACATATCATTGAGTTGCAAGCCCAAGGATGAGGCAGGTCAGTAAAGAGGATGGTGCTCTGGCTTCAGTTAATACCCCCAGTCAAAGTTTCCCAGCATTCTTTGGAGTCTATAAAGGCTGGCTTTTGAGAGAAGTCAATAGTATTTTATTATAGCAAGAAAAAATTATTACTTTTTCGGGAATCAGAGAGGTTTTCTCAACTCAGTATTGAGTGCTCTTTGTATTTTAATAATTTTGTTACCATCATTCACGTTTAAATCATGCTCATCTGATGGAGATCTAATTCAGCACAAGTTTAAGTATATCACTAGGCACACCACAATACTTTTTAAAGATTTCCATTAAAAAACTTTTTAATTATGTGTAATTTTAAAATTTCCAAAACTAGTTAATGACCAATTTTTTCCACATATTATTTCACTCTCAAGGTGCTAACTATACTGTGTTGAATTGCTCTGCAAAATTATGCCTAAAACTAAGAAATTAATCATCTTGTCTAGAAGAACTTAGGACCACATAATAACAGCATGGTTAAACCACAACATTATTTTCTGTGGGAAAAAAAAGCCAAAACTTTAATTTAGCCATTTAGGCCAAACAAAACATGAAATCTCTGTCAAGCCCTGTGTAGATTTGGAATGTTATAAACCATCTGCTTCACTGATAATGGAAGTTGTAAATGGACACTGTGGTATGAACTGGATTGAAATCCGATGTTTACTGAAAAGAATAATGTCAATACCCTTGAAACATGACATTGGTTAATGTTGGTTCATTTAAAAATAAAAAGACCATTTCTCTTCTGATCTTTTACACAATTTTTCCAAAATAGTAAGTAGGTATTCATTTTGTTAAGTCAATATCAGGATTGTTAAACTTCCAAGAAAAAAATAAGGCAAAAGGATGACAGATTTTAACATTCAGTTATCATCTGTCACATGAACAACAAACATTACTCTGCCACTTTATCTCCTTAATTAGGTATTTCCATTTTCTCACACATTCTAGTGAATTATACCTTTCTTTCCACAAAAGCTCATGCCCTTCAAAACATAGAACAAAGAATTACACTAGTAGCTCTCCCAAATTTGGGCAGACAGTTATCAACATAGATTATTCTTGCATTTTAATTTTTCTCTAGTATTGTACTATGTTTATTAGTCATGTCTAGTAATAATGAAACCCCATGAACAACAATTTCCTTCAGGCACTAAGCTATCTATCACTTTCAAGACAAAATGGCTGAAGTTTGTTTATTAGGTAGTTTTAAAAACAACAAGTTGACATCTACTAGTTTTCGATTGACCAAGTCAAAATGAGATATAACTGGCCTTCAAAACTTGTCCAAAAATTGATGAAGTAGCTTTAAATATAGAAAAGCCCCTGGTAATGATTTTTATTTGGTATCAGCACTTGCTATCTTCCTTTATCCACCTTAGATTGGTGTAAAGAAATGTTATATCAAATATGATTTGATATTTTCAAATAGGCAATTAGAACCATAAATATTACTTTGTAAATCTAGTAATTCACATTCCTAAATTTAACATTATTCCCTTGTGTGTTTTATCAACCACTGAATCAGTACTATGCTTATAGTCATTCTTTTGTTTTTGTGTAATTGAGCAAAAATATCCTTTCCCTTTCTATTCTAAACACTGATTTTTCATTTGGATTATATCTCAAGTGCTGTTTTTCTCTTGCCTTCTTGTTTTAAATGAAGATTTGCAGTCTAAACACATTTTGAAATAAGCCATCTATTGTTATGCTTTCATTTGCAAAGTATTCTGGAGGACTATCTGCTTTATAACATGGAGGCATAGTATCAAGTATTCATGTAGCAAAATGTGTGTTATTTAATGTAATTAAATTAGTATTCAGTTAACTATCTATCAGGCAAAAACACAATATAATCTAGATGTTCCTGTGGTAAATGTAACAGGGGGTATTCATGTTTTTTAAATTTTTTCTTTTAATTTACTTCTAGTACAATCAGAGCATTCTATGTGCAGTGTAAATATTATTAGAGCTATTAAGAAGAATGTTACAGAGAAGTGAATTGTTCTTCTTGGCATTGATGAATAATAGAAGAGCTACATAATAGGAGATCCAGGTTCCAGAATGGATGATGCCACTTACTTGGCAACAACTTTAAGCAAGTCTCATAACCTCTTTGTGCTTCCTACCCACAGATATCAAGGAGTTCAAACTGTATTTGTGAGAGTAATTTGAAAAAAATAATTGAAATGCTTATGTAAACAGTTTCAGTCTGGTATAAGTACATTTTTGCGTAAACCTCTGTCTTACTAGTCAACAACTCCTACATAAAATTATCATCCCCCAACTTGAGGTGCTTTGCTTGTTACTTTTAAAGTACAAAACCACACTTGAAGGTGACTTAAAAAAGTGAATCATATCCTCAAGGGTCAAAAAAAATCCTCCCTTAAATTAAGTTCAAGGAATAAGAACTCTATATTAAGATATATTTCTATATCAAACAGGTATTTTGTTTTTCAATAACAAAGTTTAAATGAAAACAAATATGACTCGGTTTTTTTCAGGTTCTCCAATGAAGACATTATCACCTTGATGTAGCAGAAATTGTTCTTCTTACAAATATCATAAAAAGATAATATTAATGGAAATTTCAGATCAAATCACAGTCTACATAAACTAACAGAAGAAAATGATCACAGTCATCTGTTATTGAATACTAATAATGATAATGATACAGGCAAACAATAGCATCAGTACATTAAGTTGTATTTCTCTCATTTAAACACTTTTAAGAGTGTGTGTATGTGTACATATATATATATATATATATATATATACACACACACACACACATATATATATATATGGCATGGAGGAAGATGGAACTCATTACATGTTCCATTGATAAATGTTTAACAAAATTGTTCTAAATAATATCATTTTTATTAGTTTTATCAGGGATTCTTGGTTGTAAGAAAGAGAAACCCATTTATACATGATCTCAGAAAATTTCATGGAAAATAAGACTAAATCAACCCATAAGGTGAGTGAAATTGAAAAACTAGAAACTAAGTTCACCATATCAGTCAGTTGGGCTCAGTTTTGCTGCAGTAACAGTCTCTAAATTGCAGTGAATTACAACAATATCTAATTTCTTAACTCAGTATCCACTGAGAGTCAGTGTGGCTCTCCTTCGCATCCTTCTTATTCTTGTGCTCACACTGAAAGAGCATATTTAAATATGCCAACCTTGTGGCAGAAGAATGAGAGCAAAGCAAAAACAATCAAGACACTTAGGGTCCTATTCTGATATGATATGCTACTTCTGCTTATATTTCATTGGTTAAAACAAATCATGTTACCAAACCTGATGTCGGTGCTACAGAAAGTATACTGTTCAAACCAGAGAGGAACACCAGCAAAGGACCCTATAGAGGGGTAGGAATTCGTTTGAACCGAGAACACAATGCTCCACATACTTCACTCTCACCTCTGCTGCTTTCTCTTGGAATGAATCATGGCTATACAAGACCCAACAAGACTCTTCCAAGTCCCCGCTCAGCTTATCATATTAGTTTAAATGTTCCTTATCATCTTACTGGTATCTCCGTGTCTCTCAGTTAACCTTTTCAAGGCTAGAGAGAAAATTTTATTGGCTCAGCTTGGGTCAGATATATACTGGTGACCATGTGGGCCATAGCCCCACCTTTTGTTAAGGGAATGCAGGACTCTTAGGTGAAGCAATGAAGACATTTACCTCAGGTACAACATCTAAGGGAGCATGAAAAACTTAGTAATCAAGATAATAAATACTATTATGCAATATCTTAAAAATAAAATTACATGTAAAAATATCTACGCTGAGCAAAATGTCATTTTGAATAGAGGTAAGATCAGTCAGGGTGCCACGCTGAGCCCTACTGGAGCCTGGGTGCAAAGAGAAAACTCAGTACTTTTGTTTGAGCCTGTCTTTGTTTGTGTGTTAGATCTTTTGTTCATCATAAAGTTTTTGCGTTAATTTTTACCTTAAAAAATAGCACATTCAAATATTTATGTTGATCACTAAGGTATTTGGCAAACCTATAACTTCTGCACCTCAAAGAGTGCCTCACTCACCTTGACCTATTCCTGACCCTGCTAGACAGTCGCTTGATACAGACCTGGCTCCTTGGTTCACTGCTCAGCAGGAATAAAATCCAGGGCTGAGTGCCTTTGAGAGCAGGGGAGATGGGGAGGCACAGCCAGTGCCTGTTGTACAGTGTAAGAGGAAGCCTCTCTGGGTGCAGAAGAAAGACCTTTGCTCTCTCTGTATCTTCTATACTAATTTCTAGAGCTGCTTTGAAACGAACACAATGGAATTACCCATGACGAAAAAGAAGACAGAGAAGTACAGAGGATATTGACAGCTCTAGCTTGGTACTTCCTCTCGCCAGCAATGTTCCTTCACCAAGTTGTTTGTGCTTGTTATTCCTGTTTCTATTGTGCTTCACGGTGCATGTGGGAAGGTGACAGTGGTTCTTGACTCCGCTTGTGTATGACTGGAGGCAGGAGAAAAGACAGTGTCAAAACAGGATTTTGTACTAACTTGGAGTTTTTAAAGGATGTAGTTGAGTTGTGAGTGGGAAGAAAATTAAACCATACCACTTCATTCAATAATTCCATCCATTTATCAGAAGAAGCGTTTTAGTAACCATGGAATTTAGTGGGATTTGTTTTTGTGTTTGGTCTCTTTATAGCAGTATTCTTCTTCTGTTAACTAAATACTTCTCTCACCACCTCTTTCTTGCCTCTGCCAGTCCATGTGATTCTAGTAATATGCCAGTTCTAATTACCTGCCTTATCTAGCCAACTGGGAGGTCTTGTCACATAGGCCTGGCCAAACATTGTATCCTACCCCTTTGGCCAACATTGATTTAAAGGACAAGCATGAGACCGAAGACATTTCATTAAAAGTTCTTTTCTGAGTTTTACATGTAGTGAATTAAAATTAGGGGAAACTTGCTTGCCCTTGGGCTTGTTACTACTGTGAAAGGTATAAGCTGTCTTTGTCCATACCTCTTCCTCTTCCACTACCTTACAGAACTAAGAAATAGAGAATACTATGAACATTGCTTGAACCCTGGAACTTGTCATGACCGAAACCAAGCACCCTCTCCTTTTTTCCAAATGTGTGAGTCAGTAAACCTACTCTTCCTTTTTCACTTTAACTAGTTTGGAATCATTTTCTGCTACTTTCAACTAAGACGTCCTGACTTACAAAAGTATGTTTATTAACACATACAAACATGTATTTGAAGCTACTAATTCTTATCAATTCTAAATATTGTCTCTAGATTACTACACTTAGAAGGCTGCATTCTGATGCACAGATACAAACAGGGAAAAATCAATGAAGTTTAATCATGCATTTCATCCTTGCCATTTACCCATTGACTGCTACGTAGCATGTCTTCACTAGCCCCCCGGCTGCTCTCTTCTATCCTTATTGCAAGATTTTTTACCCAAATGGACAAGAAATATTTTAAACAGCCAACAGAATTGAGCAAGAGAAGCATAAAACAAGAGAGGTGGCAGGAAAGTAAAACTGGGGCAAGGGGAGGGCACAAGAGATAAATATGGTTCATGGGTGACAAGGTGATGGGAAAACCTCGGGGTAGAAAGTGATGTGAGATATGTGTGTGTGTGTGTGTGTAGTCCATAAAAAATTTAAAAAAACATTTTAAAATAAAAATTGTTTACAGAGACACCTAAGGTGACATTTTTTATCTAACTCTACTTGGTTTATATAGTGATAACAATGTAAGGATAGGGAATGTTCTGAACTTAAAATTCTATCAATAATCAATTTTGTTTTCAAAGACAAGAAACCTCATGAGCATGCTGGAATTCACTCCGGTTTGACCCAAACTCTACATCACAATTTCTCAAACTGTTCCCACAGTTTCCATAGTTAAATAAAATTTAGTCTCTCTACTTTAAACCTATTCCTGATAGATCACATTGATTAGTATATCAGCAAACCAACTCATCCTATATGTAGCAGCCTGCTTCATTCAACCTAGCATTCTGCAGATGTTCCACTTTGGAAACACTTTTGTTGCTTCCTTCATTTTTTCCAGTGTTCTTAAGATATTACCGACATATAAAATAATGTATGTTAAGTGGTGCGTCATGTTGTTTTGACCCTCATATATATTGTGAATTGATTGCCACAATAAGGTTAGGTAACACTTCCATCCTCTCATATAACTACAGTGTGTTTGTTTGTGTGAATAACTTCTAAGATCCATTACTTAAGATCCTTCAAGTATATAATGCAGTATTGTTAATTATAGTCATGATATTGTACATCATATAGCTGGATGGTTGTACTCTTTGACAAATAGTTCCCATTTCTCCTACCCCTAGCCTCTGTAATCTACCAATCTACTCTCAGGTTCTATGAGTTTGGATCTTTAGATTCCATTGCCATGTGGATGCAACTATAATATCATTATACAAAACTAGATGATGGTATCTCTACACCCCTAAGATATGTCAAATAGCCTGTTGGGACCGCTGTCTGACATGTGTTCAATCTGACATAAACGTCACTAAGCAACACATGACTATTACATGTCACTTTATCCATGCATCCATTACATTGTAAAAAAATTTTTGAGTGCTACACAAGTTTGAGATACACTGCTCTAAGCAATGATTAACCAATAAGTCAGTGAGGAGATAATATTTGTTATGCAGCGTGCTCTACCCTAGAACTACAGCCTGTAAAAAATTGTTCCTACTGAGTAAGCTTAAAATTTTTTAAGTTTTGTTATTTTTAAAATATCTATTAGAAGTTATTTTTGTTATTGTTCAAATATTAAAAGTCAAAGAGGTAAAAACGGAAGTTTTTGTAGTATTTAAATACATGAAATTGAATATAAACTGTTTTGTATTATAAATAACTGAAAAAAACAATTTTCAACATGAGTAACACCAATGTAATATAAAATAATTATTTTGATCTCCTTTGACTGCTTTTGCATTTTGTATAAAAGTCATATAACTAATATTAACTGAGTTTTTCATTAAATTATAGTGGATAGAAATAGATTATTTTAAAATTATTTTTGCAAAAGCAAAAAAAAAAAAAAAAAGACAATAGAGCTTGATTCTAATGTTGCTCCTGTGACCAAAAAAAAAAAAAAAAAAATAGCATGATTTCTAAAAGTTAGAAGGGTGTTTTTTGCCTGTTATATATAACTCCAGGCTTTGCTAATATTTTCATATTGTCAGAGTTTCATGATGTCCAGGGTTAATTTTTAGCCTTGGGAGAAGAGCTAGAAAAGTCCCTCAGTGTGGACCTAAGTTAACAGACACCACCTAAATTTTGTCAGCATTATGTCAGATTTCTCCTAAAAGGCATCTCAAAGCTAAAAACATCCATGGAGTGTTGTTGCAGCAGTTTCATTTCCAATCCCAATCCATTTTAAACTAAGAGCTGAGTGAGATTATTCAGAAAAACAAAGCTGCACTCTCACAGAACGCACTTGACATCACTGTCAGGGAAAACATCACAATTTCATTTCATATTTAACTGACCCAGGCTTTGTCATCTTTGTGACTTTCTGGCTTACAGTGCAGATCAAAGATCTCTATCCGTATGTGACCTCTTCCTTCTTAACAATCTTGGCCTTCCAGGTCCCCGCTGAATCCTCTCCCTATCTCCCCAGGTTTGCCTGCCACTGTTTCCCTAAATTTGACCCTCAGAGCACCTGACTAAGCTTGCCAAGATGAGCTTACATGAGCCAGTCTGGACTGTCTGGCAAAGGGGTGGCCTGTCAACCAGGAACTGAATGCTGTCACCTCTGGCCAGAGCCACCGAGCACCATGGCAGCCCCGCCCTGCTGCGTTTATTCATAGAGGCTCTTTAAAAATTGTTGAGAGTTTTCTTCATTACAACTTATTATTTTAAGTTGAAAACTTACTTTTTATTTCTAGTCATGAACTAAGAAATATCACTGTTTTCCTCCTTTCCTCAGCATGCCTGTCTTTTGAGACTCATCCATCCCATGGTTTCAGCTCCCTCTCAGATGAATGTCTGAAACAGATCCCATCACTTCAATCCCCTACTCTTTCTCTCTTCTGTCTTCTCTCCACCACCTTTCATGAATCCCTCCTCTTTGTTCCAACACTGAATACCTTCCCACCATAGTGTCATCGCACCCACTAGAATCTCCCAAGGGACACAAATAACTCAGTCATAAATTGTTTGTTACATATTTGCTTGTTACATATTTCTGATCCCCCTTGCCTTTATTAGATTTTAGAGAAAGGTTTATTTAATGAAGAGAAGAATCTGTAAGAAATTAGTAATGATTACCAACATTTCCCAGTATTTTAAGATTCTCAAATTAGTCCACTGGTGATAATTAAATTGCAAAAGTTGCATTTCATTCTTTCTCCTAAAAATGTAGTGAGTACTTACTATGTGCCAGATAGTGTTCTGTGTCCTTTCTAGGCATTTTCTCATTTAATCTTCAAAGTTCACACATCTTACTATAAGAAAACTGTGGCATGGAAAGGTTATAAAATCATACCATTAGAAGGGGCAAAGCCAAGGTTGGAATCCAGGCCATCGGATCCCAGAGCTCATGGGTTAAATTAACCTATCCTTGAATAATCACAAGAAATATGTGACCTGTAAAGCACAGATTTATGCTCTTATAAATTATAATGACATACAAAATAACTGAGACTCTTTAGTTCTTATCTGTGAAAATTGCTGAGATTAAAAGTCATTTCCCCCTAAGTTTTCTTATGGAAAAATAAAGTGAAAGGTGAAAGTATACAATGGAATGAAGAGAGACCAATGCATGGACTATTCCACAGCAGTGTGCTGGATGAGCCAGGGTGCTTTGTGAGGGTGAACCCTGCCTCCTTGTCAGAATCAAACAACAAATCCACAGAACATTCCATTAGCTCAGTTGTGAAAGAGGATTGTCCCTCTTCTAAGAAAATAATCACCTTAAACATTATAAACAGAAATGACGTAAAAGAATAAGAAGAGAATTTGGAGAACATTTTAAGTATTTTTATTTCTCCAGATCTAAAATATTTATAGATCTGTCTTTGTGAAAACACACAAAAACTATTTAAACCTTTAAGCAGGTGTTTGCTCTCTGTCTACTGTCAGGATTTTTGTTTGTTTGGATACTTCTGCCAAAGTGGTTAAAAAGAAAATATATATTCCTATTCAAGAAAATATACCAGATCCACACTTTATCAGACATATAACAAGAAAGATGTGAAATGGAAAAGCCTGTACTTAAGAATGGATTTAAGCACTGCCAAATAAAATTGTTTTTCATAAGCCTTGCCTAGGAACCAGAACTAATAGATCTGATCAAAGAAGAAACTGTTCCTTGAAGACTTAGCTTTGGAAGTAGAATGCTAAGCATGGTTCTGTGGTGTGGGAACAGCTACCTTCTGTCATTACCCAGTACACATAGATGGTTAATTCTCATCTACTGTTGATTTATTCATGTGAAGCTGACTTTCCAGCCAGATAGAATCAATTCATCTTTATTGAGATTTTGTTCATCCTCTCTTTACTCTTTGCTTGAAGCTTGCATGTTAAGAAGCAACTGTTTGACACCAAATACTTAACCACTCTCTCCAATGCTCCAGAAAAATCCTGTGAAAAAATGACACTGCTCTTAACTGTGTTATACATCAGTCTAAGATATGTTCTAGTCTCTGAAAAAAGCAGGTTGCGGAAACAAGTAAAGGTGAATATGGGGCATGAAATAATTTCTGTCTAAGGCATTTGGATTTTGTAGAGAGCGAAAGTTTAGAAGTTCAAGCATATACAGATTCAACTGTAATTACAACTCACTCAAAGTCAAGGGGAAAAGACTATAACATTATTGTTTTGATCTTTATTTTAGATTCTTTCATCAATGCAAACATCTAACTGATTTTACTATAGATGGGTGTGGTCCATTACATAATAATAGTGACGATACTTAAGCTACAACCAGACACACCAATTCATGAACTAGATGAAATGCTTATGTGATGCCTTCCCCGGCCACATCCACAGAATGTTGTTCCAAGAACATTAGTCATGTAAAAATCAAACGTAAAATTGGATTTTCACCCAATCTAGTAAATCTTACATGGCATATATAAATCTATGGTGCTTTTAACAAGCAGCTGTTGTTGATTATATTGATCATCAATCATCTGACCAAGGCTTACCAAGGAATTATGATAAGCAGTTCCTGCGCACAATCAATGCAGCATAAAGAAACTGAATACTTATATTTCGCTTAACTCTGTTACCTGGCTATCTTCTGCTATTATGGAAGTGAATCTGCCATTGGTGCAACTAAAATATTACTCCATGCTAAATAAAATTTTCTACTTTGAGAAGAAAGAAATGTATGATACAGAAAACTGTATGAGCATTGCATTTCTGAGCTGTCTTCAATGAGCATTACAAGCAAAGGTACAGTTTGTGGCTAGCATACTCTTCCAGTTCACTGTAAGAACACCTTCTAGTACTAAGACATAAAGGACTAAGACATAGGTTTCTAATTGCTCTGTTCACTGCATATAAAAGTCTTGTAGAAAATTCTAAACTGATAACAAGATCCTACCATGTAGATATAAAACATATTACTATTGATAATAATTGGTAAATTGGCACCTAAATTTTTTATATGATGTCTTTGAAAGTTCAAAGAGAAGATTAATGCTTCCAGCATTGAGAATCTCCTTGATTCTTGTTTTCAAAGAGTCTGCACCATCAAAATTCCTATCAGAAATGTGTAAAGGTTCTAGGTTCTCCATATCTTCACCAACACTTGTTAAAATCTGTCTTTTTGATTAGAGTCATCATAGATATAAAGGGTTGTGTCACTGTGATTTTGACTTGTAATTCCCTAATAATTAGTGATGTTGAACATCTTTTTATGTACTTATTGGCTATTTTTATATCTTTGTTAGGGAAATGCTCATTTTAAATGCTTTGTCCCATTTTTAAATTGAGTCATGTCACTTCAGTTTTATTTTTGTGTTGTAATATTTCTTTATATATTATGGACCTTTTAGATTATATTATTACCTTTTAAAGTGGAAGGGAAAGAGATGTGAGCTCTCATCTCTTGAAGACACAATCGAGAAAAAAACAAATACAAAGCTAAATGTGAGGAAAAGTTAAGACTGACAAGGGCTACTGCTAATTCCTTGCCCAATAACCCTATTGCTAATTCTGAGAGATAGTTTGGATAATCTCTATCAGGATTGACTCAAAAAAAAATAGAAAATATGAAAAATACAAAAATAGGAAGAAGAAGATTTAGCTATTAGGGTCCCTGACTATGGTGACTACACTGCTTCCTTCCTTCAAGTTCTCCCAACTTTGGAAATGGAGTACCAGTTTATAAAAGTCCACGGTTTCTGTTACTTATGGGGTACTACTGTAGTATTAAAGAAAAAATTATTTTTAAAGTATAACATCGGTGGACTCTTCCCTTCTACCTGAGTTATATATTGATGATGTTGGGACACTGCATCTTTGAAAACATTCCTAACCCCTTCCAAAATCAGAAAAATTAAATCCCGGAACACTGCAGGAATCAACAAAGTCACTTAGTACATGTTGGAAGAAATAAAACAGCTTTTATTTCTTCGTTCAGTTAGAATTCTGAAAATTAAAGGACCCATTTTCAGTTGTGTGTGTGTGTGTGAGAGAGAGAGAGAGAGAGAGAGAGAGAGAGAGAGAGAGAGAGAGCATGTACATGCTTGGTGAAGCTCAATTACAACATCACTCTCTCTTGGAAGCCCTCTTTTGCCCCAGACAACCATAAACAGTTTTTCCCCATATTCCATGATCATGACTATCAAAGGTTAACATGGTGGTTCTCTTACTCCAGGGAACTAATTGAGGTAGTATTGAATTAGAAGTGGGATATTGTTTTAGCATTGGGATTCTATATGCCTTTGACATGTCGATCAAATGGCAGGAGTTTGAGCATGAGGCAGGAAAAGGAAGAATTTATAGACACTAGATTTTGCTTTGTCCCTCACACAGGGAGAATGTCTGCTTTGCCATGTGGCTGCCCCCTATTGACTATTTCATTGGCTCCAGCTCAAGCCTAAAACACAAAAGATGTCAATAGAATGAAGCAAAAGAGCATTCTGTTGTTCCTATCCCCGCCATTTTGGTGCGCTACTTGCCAGCTCTGCAGGTTCCTTAGCACTCCCTACATCCCTTTGCAGTCTCCTGTGGTCTATCCCTCTGCAGTCTCCTGTGGTCTTCTGCTTACCCATGTTCAAGCCCAGGTTTGGTTGTGTTGTATGTCGCCTCCTTCTGGTCATCTACATGCCCTGCTCCAACAGGTGTGTGACCAGTCTGCTCACCGGGCTCCAGATTGTTAACAAGCAACTTCTGGGGAGTCTCTTTGCCCAGCCCATCTGGCTCTCTGCCTCCAGCCTACCACTGGTTTTCCCAGTTTTGGCTTCCTTCCTGCTGAAGGTCTTGATACCGACAGCTCCTTAAATTATCCCTCGTGGGTAGCGGCTTCAGGACTGGCATTGATTCCTATAATAGATTACTATAATGAACTTGGCTGGTACTCTGTAATGTTAGAATAAGATTACAATATATGCATCTAATATACATCTGGATTGCATCACTCTTTGCTTTTGAACCATGTCATAAGATGATTTAACAAAATCCAAACTCAGAATCCCTTGATAGGTAGACACCACTGAAATGATGGATATTCTGCCACTGAGAACAGGAAGTAAGGAATTATTTATAGTTTTTATCTGTAAAAATTATGTGAAGGAGTGGAATTAGTAGAGAGAAGATTAGTACCCAATTTGGAGGTCAGTCAAAGACTGGTCAGTTATTCCCATCTGAGAGGAGCCAAATATATTAGCTCAATTATGTTATAATTTCACTCCCTTAAGTCTTCTATTTACTTTCATAAAACAAAATCATCAATTTACCACTTGTAATATTTAATTTGCACATTTTGATAATGTTTTGGGTTATGGTCATGGTTGCTGGTTTTCTTAAAACTTTGTAGAAAATGTGAATATAGGCATCAAATATTAACCCAGTATTTTTAGAAAAATTCTTTAACTATACCTATCTAGACATGTAGACATTTAGTATATCTTTAAGTATAGCTGAAAGAATTGGTTCAAATGTGTGTATCAGATTTGAAAATTAATTTCATTGAACATTTGTTTATATCATGACTTTTCCTTCATATCATGTTTATTACATTTATTTATTTTCTTGATTGCACACATATATAAATATTTTTTCATTGTTGTACACCCTCTCACCACCAAGTATCTGTGAATCTTCATCTTAGTCTCTTGTGCTCATATTTAAACCCACTTCTGTCTTACTGTCTTTTAATCTTACCAGCCAGTTTAAGGAATTTAGGGCATCTGTATTTGGAGCTCCATCCTCACTATAACTATGTCAAGTCCATTGTGAACTGAGTAAGGCCCTTACTGTTGCTGATCAGGTTCCAGACACTGACCAGAGACCACTGACTGTTCAGTGGCACTGAGCCCCAGGTTCATACAGTTGCTCAGCCAGGTAAATCTAGGCAATGAAGAAAATTCCCAGTTTGATCACACAAATAAAATATTTTATATGCTCACACAGAGACAGATAATGGTTACACAGATAAGGCATTTGACCACTTTAGTTTCCCAGTGCCTCTGAGAAGAACTAATTCTTGTAGCATATTTAAAACCAAGATCATGGAGCAGCTGTTGTTGTTGCTGTTACTGGGACAGGATTTGCTGTTTGGGCACAGTTAGGAGAGGTAGTTTCAAATCAGTGTCTTTCCTACCATGAACTATCTAATGACTCAGGGTCATTAGAATTGGGTACAGAAGGATTTGTGCATGTCCAAGCTGAGACTGACCAACAGGACGTAAGTCTGACAGTTCATGATCACTTTACCACAAGCCTCTAACTGTTGAGGTCACCATGTATGTTACCTACTGTAAACAAGATATTCCTTCCTCACCCTCCTGCTTCTAGAAACGGTTGCCTCTTGGTGATGGGTGGGTCCATGCTGCTCTAGGTTCTTTGGCTGCTTGTTGTGGCATAGCTACCAGGGCAAGCTTACTCTGGCTGCAAACAGCTGGGTCTGCGTGTTCATGGGAGAGTCTTGCTCCAGGAAGGGCCTACATCTACCTGCATTCCTCTCATACGCTGTGCTCTATAAAGATTGCTTTGTCTGGAAAACATTCTGAGAGACTGTTTTTCTACACATAGTCATTGTTGCCCTTGGAATTAATGAATATGCTCTGTCATGTATTGATAAACTTCTTAATAAAAATTGTGGCAAATTGGACAAGGCAGAGCTGATCTTATGAGTTTCTCCTGGCGTCAGCCCTGTTCTGTTCTTTCATCTCCTTTATGTACTTTAGTTTTTTAATACCCTCATCAAGTCTTTCTGGTGCTTGACCCTGCTGGTCCATGGCAACACATTCTCATCACTCACACACAGGATTGTGAAGATTTGACTCCCAGGACCTTTGCAATGAAAACTTCCATTCCAAGATATGGAAGAAAAGTAGAAAATGAAGATATTGAATAAAAACCTGTTCTTGCTACATGATGCCTGAGGTGCAGCAACAGAGATGGGGGGCTAGTAGCCAGCACAGTGGGGTCCATAGGCACCAAGTTTAAGAAAACCCTTTCTAAGATCAAGAAGCATTGTGTGAGGAGGGCACCCACCCAACTTTCACAGCACCCATGTCTGAGAATTTAATTTTTTTTAACTTTTGATGTGTTATTTCATATGAAGTCCTTTTAACATTTGTATTTCATGGTTATGTTTTACATTTTGTAAGGTGAGTTTTTTCATTTTCACTTTTCTCCCACTTTAACTAACCACTAATGATAGAACCAATTTCTAGGGGTCAGTTGTATAATTAATGCTGAATTTCTTTAATTTGACTGACTAGTGATTGAGGAACATTCTTGGTTTTATTTCCAGAGCATTCACATCTCTCCAGAAAGTTCCCTTGTGATGGGAAAATGAACCTAGTAACCTGGGCACAAGACCTTGTTGCACTGTATGGGATTCTTCGTGCCTGCTTTTTGCTTGAGCTTAACACCTACAACCAGTTTTGCTACTATACTTGGCTATCAGTCATCCATCTGCACATTTTTATGTTTACCAAGTTATACAGAATTACCTAATTAGATGTTGATGCTCAAAGTGTTTATTTTTAAGTCAGACAAAGTTGAGGAGTGATTTTTAAAAGTCTCTGATTTAGAAGTCAGGCTATTTTTTAATTGATTACACACATACACATATGTACATATATACACATATATATTACATCATTGTGTCCCCCGAGTTTCTCCCACTACCATGAACCCCTAGACGGGGAACTGCAGTGTACTCCACTGGTGCCACTAGGGAAGGAGCCAAAGAATCCAGGAGCTTCAGTTCCATTATGCAGCTAAGCTCTGACTTAACCAGCCAGAGCCCGTCAGTGTGCACTCAGTTAATTTAAAAATACCTCTTCTAAGAAAAATTAACAACTGATCTGTCCAGAAACCACCCATTTTATATTTTTATACCGCACTTTAATGCCTTCTCTGCTGCTGCAGGTGTAGGAGAGCTGCTTCATACAGTGCTTCCTGGCAGTGGACTCCAGCCCAGCCCCACTTTAGGTCCTGAGGATCTGACCCCTGAAGCCCAGGGTGGCTCCCATATGTGCCTGACTTCACTTGGCTTTAACTGTTTCCTTTTTGAATAGTTTTCTGCATGGTGACAATAGGGGTGATGGTCTTCTATGTGCTATCCTTCTCATCTATTTTCAGCCGCTGGTGCTTCCTTCACTTTGTAGTCAGTCAGGTTTCTCCACATGTGATATAAGAGCCTGAACTTGTGCTGCTGGCAGCTATCCCAGCAGGGACCTGACCTGTGCCTTGTGGCATTGATCCTCCCCCCTTCTTCCTAGAATGTCCCTGACATCCCCACCAAGGGGTGCGGGACCACCAAGGGTTGCATTCCTCAAACATTTCTAGAGCTATTAGGACACCTGACTCCAGAAAGTGACAGGACCTGGGGGGAGCAGGTGCTGGGTAGGTGTTTTCCTTCTGCTCTAATGGGACATAGAGGTAGAGAAGGAAAGGTTAAAGCTGAAGATATGGGGCTTTTATATTTTGGTCAGACAAAAGGTAAAATGAGAAAGTCAAATACAGTTAATAGGTCTCCTGTGCAGGAACCTGGTGTCCTGCTACCTTGCTCTTTTGCCAGTGCACAGCCAAGTGGTCAGAGCAGTAGATCAAGCTGAGTGGAGCAAGATTTTCATCAAGAATAGTGTTCCTGACTGTAGAGCACCTCCATGTAAAATCATGTATAGGTGTTATCTGGTATTAACTATGCAAGTAAAAGCTATTAGAAGGCAGGATGGGGGCATTCCCAAGAGGAGGTAGTCAGGATATTGGAGTAATCATCTTTGGGGGACAGGCAGCCCTAATGAGTGACTTTACCCCAGTGAGAGTTCAAGTCTTCAAGAGACCATCTGGGTTTAAGCCCTGGCATTTCCACTACTTAGCTGCTTGTACTTGACCAAGTTCCTTGCTTTTTATGTGTCTCAGTTTCATCATCTCTGAAATGGAGATAATAATTAGACCAACCTCCAGGGATTGTGTAGAATGAAAAGAATGGTAGATCCAAAGCTGTTGGCATAGAACTTGGCCAAAAGAAGTGAATGATTCATGTGACCTAGTGCTTCCTGTAAATGGGGTTGGTCATTTCTGTCCAAACTTAGAGTAAACAGGCAGGCTGGTTAAGAGAATAGTTGTATGGGAATGCCTTTTGTAATAAATCCAAATTTGTTTGCTTTTATCATGATTGTGATTGTGTGTATATATACAGATAAAGGGCTACATGAAGTCTGGAAAGAGCTAAAACTCTTACTGCTAGTTCCCTTCACATATTGGGCTCTTCCCTGGTAATGAGGGAAAGTTAAGCAGTCAAAAGAGGCATAGTGTCTCACAAAGAAGCATAGGATGAAGAAACAGAAAAAAAGCAAGGTCCAGGAAACAGAAAATTCTACCAGGAGGTTATGACAATTCTTTAGATTGACTCCTAACTGTTAGAAAATCTCATTCCTTGACAGGCTGAACCCGGCTTTGGGACCAGAAAATCTTATCTTCTTCACTTTAGTATAACTTTGGTAAGTTATTTAAACTCCCTGTCCTTCCACTTTCTCATCATTGAAATAGGCAACACACTTCCCACCTCTGTGGCCAGGCTCAATGTGATTTTTTGAAAAGTGCCTAGCATTGAAAGCTCTTCAATAGTTACTAGTTTGGGTTATTCAAAGGTCATTCAGCAATTTGTATTGATGCTCCAATATTCTTGAAAGAATGCAGAGATGAGAAAAATAACCAGGTTTTTAAAATCCACACTTGCTAAATAAAAGTTTATTAAATGGAATATTTAACTCTGGGTGTAATCATCTTTTCATGGTTGTATGTTCTCTGACAAGAAAGTCCACAAAAGAATGTCTTGCATTCAGTGTATTTTGCAGCAAATGAAGGTAGAAATTGGGCATACGAGGTAAGAGACTTCAGAGAGATAGGACCTCCAGGGTGGGGGTGTAGAGAATTAACTTACATATGGGATTGGCTCATGCAGTTGGAGGCTTAGAATTCCCATGGTCTGCCATCAGCAAGTTGGAGACCTAAGCCAGCAATTGTGTACTTAGTCTGAGCCCGAAAGACTGAGAAGCAAGGGAGCTAATGATGTAATTCTTAGTCTAGAGGGCAGGAAAATTCCAGTGCCTTCACTCAAGCAAGAAAATGTCTGGAACAAATTCTTCCTCTATCTCCCTTTTTTGTGCCATTCAGGCCCTCAGTAGATTGGATGGTGGCTGCTCACACTGGGGAGGACAATTTGATTTACTCAGCCTACTGATTCAAATGTTATTCTCACCCTAAAGCCCCCTCACAGACACACCCAGAAATAACATTTAGCCAAATATCTAAGTGGCCCTTGGATCATCCAGTTGACACATAAAAATGAACCATGACATTAGGTTTATCAAAATTTGGCCAAGCGCAATGAGAAATTCATTCATCAAAGAGATAGGTTTTACTGTGCCTCTATAAGAGTTTTGAGAGTCAGGGCAGCTCACACCTCTCTGTGTCACCATTTGTTCTTGCTCAGATTCTGCTCCAAGGTTTCCTGACTCTCCCTCACCTCTGGTGTTTGAGAGGAATTCGTTAACAGGCAGCAAACTGCTCAGTTTTTTTCTTGAAAATTCACCCCAAGTGGGCATGTGTTCCTGAAAACTTTGCGTAAACCCTATCATTTTAAATATACTAGAGATGTTTCTAATATTAAGAAATCCTTAGTATATATTTTTCAATTATAAGTATCTGTTGTAAATCCACATTATATAGATTTCAGGACACCAACAAGCTAATAACATCTTGGATTTTTTTTTTCTAAAAAAAATGTTGTAAAGTTCACCCCAATTTCAGAAACATTAACATGATGGAAGGAAGGGTTGGAGGCTCTGTCAAGAAATTCAGAACAGTAGTGACCAAGTATAGAAAACACTGAAGACTCAGAGAGAAAAGCTCCTGTTCTGATCTCATCTTCCTGTTGTGCAACCCCCTCAACTCCCATTGACCCCCAGGTCTCCATATAAAGAATAAGGATCTAGGATTAGATGAGCGGGAAGCTCCCAGTCAGTGGCAGGTTTAATTGGAATCCAGATTTATCAGTGCTTCTTTGGCTCCATGCCTGACAAGAGGCCCTTGGATAAAACTGCACATTACCTGCTGTGTATGCCTTTGTGAGGGGACACACAAATTTCCTCCTGTTTCAAGTTTCTCAGTTGGAGTTTCAACTTTTGGGAGGCAGAGAAAAATGGACCAGGTAGCCACAGCCTCTTCCAATCCCCTCACTTTACCCAGGCATTAGGAGTGCCCCAGAGGCTTTCGATTCCGATGAAAGCTCAGCGTGGAATAAACAGAGCAGCTTCGCCTGAAGAAGGAGTGTTGTTCAGCCTATCTTTGAGCTCTCCCTCCCCTGCCCTGCAGCAACCCACCAGAGAATCTGTAATGACCCTTTCTGACAAATGAGAAGCATCCTCCTTTCCTTGCAGAGAAAGAACAGGAACAGGAGAAACAGATGGTTGAGAAAGAATGAAAAGGTTGTTTTTGACTATTTAATTCCTCAAATGAGAAGTAGGATGTGGTTGAAATGTTCCCTGCCCCGATGGGCATTTTTTTTTTTTTTTAGACTAGGTCTCGCTATTTTTGCCCGTGGAACCGCAGGCTCTCGTTGCCCGGGGTACCACGGACTCAAGCAATCCCCATCCTCAGCTTCCCAGGTAGCTGGGATTACAGGCGCGCACCACCACGCCCAGCTATTTTTTTAGAACTAGGTCTCGCTACGGGCCCCAGTCGGGACTCGAACCGCGATCCCTCGCCCTGGCCGCTTCATAGGCTGAAGCTTACAAGCACGAGCCACCGTGCCCGGCCTTCGATGGGCATTTTGATGACTGAGTGGAACTGGTCTGGAGTTCCTTATCTTAGGGCAAGAGCCAGTCTGATGTTAAACTTCAAAGGGGATTGTATTTTTTTTTTCAGATGTCAGAGTCCTTCCCCTTCAGGTGATTTATTATTTATACATTTGACTTTTGGGTGGTTTATTGTTCCTGCAAGGATTCAATGTTTATTTGTAAATATGTAATTATATAAAGTCCTACAGAATTTGCCATGCTGCCATCAAGGCAGTCACCTTGAAGCAGGGAAGAGTCAAGAAGCTAGTTCCAGCACACCATCACTTGTTAAGTCTTTTACATTATGTCAGATGGGAGGAAATGCCAGACTGCAAGCTTTCTAGAATAATTTCTAAAATTATTTAAGCCTGCAGCTGCAAAAAAAAAAAAAAAAAAAAAAAAAAAAAAAAAAAAAAAAAAAAAAAAAAAAAAAAAAAAAAACGGATATGATAGTATAGAAATCATGAGTATACTGCTTAATAAATGTTCCAACTTGATCGCCCATGTATAATTAGTGCTAAATCAAGACACAGAATATTATCAGTCCCTGGAAGCCCACCCCATGCTCTCTTCCAGTCAACAGCCCTCACCACTCACCTCTGTTAACAGCAACGGGTATTGTGACTTCTCATAACATATTAGTTTTTGCTTGGTTTTGTACTTCACATGAATGTGATTAGACAGCACACTTCCAGCTTAATCAAAAGATGCCCATCAGGGCAGGGGACATTTCAACCACATCCTACTTCTCATTTGAGGATTCATATTGTTGCATGCAGTTTTAGATCATTCATTCTCATTGTTTTATAGTATTTCACTCTAAGAATGTTGCACAATTTATCCATCCTATCATTTATGAACATTTGAGTAGTTTCCAGGTTTGACCTATTCTGAGAAGCACACGATAAATGTTCCAGCATATGTCCTTTGGGGTACAAATATGAGCAGTTATATTAGGTGTATCTCTAGAAGGGGAATGGCATAATGCCTATGCCTAGGCCATAGACATAAGCTTAGCATTAGTACATGCTGCCAATTAATGCTATCAAACTATACCCTTCTACCAGAGGTTCTCTTCGTTTTCACCAACACTTACACTTGTTTGTTTTCACATTTGCTATCTTGCTAGCTTTATAGTGGTACCACAGTGTTGTTTATAATGGTACCACAGTGTTTTGATAATAAGCAGTCGTATATAATCTCATCATTCCAATGTCCTGTGTGTTGTTTGCTTCATCTTTGCCCACTTTTCCATTGGATTGTCTGCCTTTATCTTACTCTCTTGTCTTTTCAACTTCTTTTTTTTCTTTTTATCTACAAGTACTAAAAAAAGAAACCTAATTCTAAAATTAGTTGCTTTTTACCCATGGACCAGAGGTACTCCTTAAGAGAGAGTTACCACCTCTGCTTTCTGTTGTAATTTTTTTCTCAGTGCAGAACTTCTTCTACACATTGTTCTCTACTTCACTCTCCATTAAGCCTTTATCAGATTTTGTGCATATTTCATAACTCCACTTAGCAATATTATATAAAGCAAATTTAAGGAAACTGATTTTCTAAGAAAAACCATTACAAATGCAAATATTTTCAGAAGGAACAAGTCTTTCTTAAATGAAAGATCTATTTGAATAGTATGTAAGAAAAAAATTAACTGGAACCTCAATAACCTCAAAAAAGTAATTCTGATTTCAAATTAAGTATGAATTTCAGAAAGTTTCCAAAAGTTAGATTCTTTTTTCCTTCCCTTTTTCTTGTCTACCTGGCTTAAAAAAAAGAAAAAGAAAAAAAAAAAAACAAACCCTGTCCATTAGAAATTGAATTCCTCCAATGTATTATGTAAGCTATCTCATTTTTTAAAATTCTTTTTTAGATATTGCAATGCAATCTATTAATCCATGGATGAATCTATGCTAGAAAATAGAAAAATTTTTTAAAAGTATTCACTATTTCAGAAGCACAGGAACTTTCTTTGAATGGCTCAATGTGAGTCAAATACACAAATTTTTAATAGAAACCTAACTGTCTTACCATCCTTCAGTATTTTTTCTCATGTAATAAACATTTTAAAGATAAAGTATGAAGACTATGATTTCAGAAGAGAGAATTATCTCCCTGTGGAGAAGAGGAAAGTTTTTCCTGAAATGTTCCAGAAAGAACTGGGCATATTCCCAATCTTCTGGAGACCCAGACAATTTTCCCCTAAACCTCAGACTTACCAGTTCTGCCATGTAGTTCAATATGGGCAGCCGACAGAAAAACAGGGACAAGGGGATGTCTCTTTCATGCATTCTGCTTCCCTTGTCATTATGCTGTTCCTTAATGGTGTTGCCTTTCATGGCAGAGACCTTGACTGGTAAATATGTAATGCCTTGCCACTCCTCTTTTCTGAATCCATGACGTCTATCACTGTCAATCATGACACTTTCCTATAGGTCAGGTATAGCCTCAATACAGCTCAGTATTATTAACAGTGCACTAAGAAACCAATACCAAGCTATCAGATTTGGCTTTTTAGATGACATCTTCTTGTCATCACTTTCTTAAACAATATTATTCTTACCCTTTCTTATCTCATCTTTCTGTCAGCCCCAAAGTATATAATGTATTCACAAGATCATATACATCACCTTATATGATAGTTCCTATTATCCGAATCTCTGAAATACTATTTTCTGTCCTAATTCTGGACACTTTCCATCTCCCATCAAAGCAAACAGTAGGAAGGAGGCTTGAAGGTGGGGGCTAATAGTGGTAAAGACTGAATCAAATGCCTATAGATGAATAGAGCAAGATTTGCACATTTAGTCCACAAGAATAACAAGTTTTCTTTAATAACATTTAATTGATTCTCATTATTCAAGGTATATTCTTTAAGATCAACACAAACACTGAAATGAGCAAATACTGTATGTATCATTGTTCCTGTGGGAAATGCAGGATTAGGTTCCTTTAAGCCTCTGGTTCCAATTTTTTGTCAACCAATATATGACTTTGTTTTATGTGTTTCTGGTTAGATAGTTTACTTAAAATATATTGCTAATTCATTGTCATTGAAATAAGGACCAATATATCTTTATGTTGACTATATGTTGAACGAAACTTACCTAACACATGCATTTTCTCCATATGACACATCACCACCTCCGTACACTAGCAAAGAGACAACCAAGGTCATTTTAAACAGTAAAATCACCAGCAAAAAGAACAGAAATGCAAAACTCTGAACATTTGTGGAAAGACACTTGTAGTACAGAATGAGAGCTGACATGAGAGTACAGCATTGAATGACTCTGATTTTCCACTGCTCTGTCCATGAATGAAATGATCCCTAAAGTGCTATAAATGTTGATTTGAGGAAATACAAATAAAATTGAGGAAACACAAATAAAATTTATGGGCAATGTTACAAAAACAGAATTTACATATAAATTCTACCCTAAGACCATTAATAATGCCAGCACAAAGATAAGTGACATCTGAGCTTTTTTAAGTATTAGGGAGAAAACGAGTATTTTGAGACTAGAAAACCAAGGAGTATTAGTTATAGTTATAGTTACATTTATAGTTATAGTAATAGTTAGTCATAGTTATAATTATAGGTAAGTGTTGCCTGTGTTGCCTGAGAGAAATTAGGACTCATAGTTGGAAGATCTTTCAACAAAATCTTGCATCTGGGTCATTTTAATATGAAGCCTCCTGATTTAAATGTTGATATAAGTTAAAAATAGCAACATCATCATGAAACAAACTAAAGACATCTTTTTACCATGTTTGACAATTCAAAAAATGTCAAGACACAAACTAGGAAAAATTTAAAAATCTACCAAAGACCCTGAATTCAGCATATGTGTAGTTTTAGCACTTTAATGATGGGAACATGGTCTGAGAAATGCATTAGGCAATGACATGATCGTGTGAACATCACAGAGTGTACAGATGGTATAAACTTCTATACATGTAGGCTATAGTGCTAATGGAACCATCATTATCATATATATTTGATCCATTGCTGGTCAAAAAATTGGAAAGTGACACCTGACTGCATGCCTGCAATAAAAAGCAAGCGGTTCCATTTATAAAGGACAGAAGATATGAGCAGACACTTTATAAGAAAATAGAGAAATGGTCATTAGCACGTGAAAAGAGTTATAGCCATCAAAAGTCATCAAGTAAATGTGAATTAAAGGCACAATGAAACATCACATTATACTAGAGAACATGTATTATAATAAACTTGCACATTACAATTACATTGTACATTATTATATTTTACACCATTTTTATTGTAAGTAATATAATGGAAATGCTGTTTTTGAAATATTGTCTTGGTAGTCAAGTGATTTGTAGCTGAAAGAAACAGAAATCTGAAAAAACTATTACAAATTCAGAAATATTCCTGACAAGAGGTAATTCATCTATGTATTCCAGTTTGATGGAATTCTTTTTAAATGAAAGATCTGAAAAATTTTAAAATTGGGATAAGGCTACTTTTGCCAAATTTATTCCATAATTTCTACTTAATGCATTATTTTGAACCTGATTTTAAGACCTTACTAGTAACCAATATTCAAAAGAAACTAGCTAATGTTAGATGTCCAAAGCTGTAGTAGAGAAATGGAGCTATATGTTTTTACCCATTCTTTTTATTGAGCACCAGTTTGAATGTTGGTTAACAATTAAAAACAAATGTGTAGCAGCAATACAGCTCCCAGAGTGTGTATATTCTATGATTAATGAAGGCTATATTTTCTATGATTAATGAAGGTACCTGGGTAATTGATATGTTTATTGGCTTCCACAGTGCTGTTTCTGTAGAAAGGAATTCAAAAGTCATGAGGTAACCATGGCAACACAAGACAAAGTTGTGGGAGTGGTGGTAAGGGGAATGAAAAATCTGCCCTTTCTCTCCCTCTCTGATCTAGATTTCACTGTTTCTCTTCTTAGAAGAAAAAAGTTCATTTCCCAAAGATCCTGTGTGGGGGCGAGGAGGGGAGTTTGTGCTAATACTGGGACTGGTCTTAGTCCAGGTGGATTAAACCTCCATTTTATTGGTACTTGCTATACATGTATTATTTTGACTTGCTCTAGAGAATGTGGAGAACTGTGTAATCAGCAGGAAGGCTCCACAATTCTTCACAACCTGGAGAAAAGATGCCAATCAACACATAAGAATTCTTTCTTGTATGTGAAGAACTAAGAATCAATTTAAGTTGAGAAATCAGCAATATTTTTCTGACTGTTCGAACATCTCGTAACAAAATCCCATCCAGAATCTTCAGGGCATTTGTCATTCTGAAATGGTGTGATAGATTCTACATGCTGCTGAACTCTAGGGGCTAACCAAAATAGAATTTATCTCTTTCACTTAAAAGTCAGAATTAAGTGTTTCTGCTCCACTGAAGCAGTCATCAGAAATGTGGCACCTTTGGTCTTTGTATAGTCAGTCATTCTCATGGCCTGGGGTAGTTCCTCCCACACTGCATATTTACCACTCCAGTGGGAAAGACATTCTGTGGATACAAGGTTCACATAATATAATAGGCATATAATAGGCAGTTATGGCGGGCTGGGCTCTGGTTTGACGATGAGTTCCAATTCATGACCATTTTGTGCTAGAATACAGGGTTACCCTCAGGCTTCCCTGTAGGAAGTTGAGATGTGTTAGTCCAGTCCCCTCGATTACCATGGGAACTCATTTTAGCCTGTTTTTCATCTCTTTACTGATAGGCTCTCAGCTGCTGCCTCTTGTATAATCTGTTTATAGTTGCATCACTTTCTGTGAGTTTTAGACTTACTAACTAAATAGTCAAGGTTATCAGAATTTAAAATCAGAGTACATTGATTTGAAATCAGGGCCCCCAATTCTCTCCTTTTAGTAAATTATCTTTAATTGATCTTTAGTAGATAAACTTGTATATTTACTTCACTCTGCAAGACACCTTTTTTATTTACCTTTTCATTTTTTTAGAGGTGGTTTAGCCTTGCATAAATAATTTAGCCTCAAAATTATAATTTGAATTTATGAATTTTATAGAATTGACCAATTTTTAAGTGAATACACTATATTACTAGAAGAAATATCAATTTATTCAGGTTAAAAGACTATGCTCTAACAAAAATAAAACATGATTTTCTTATCTTTTGAAAATTGTTGATATATAATGATATATTGCCCATATATTTCATTTTTTATGTAGATCACCAAAGAATAGTGGACAAGCAAATTTTAAAGATTGAAAAAAAATCTAAGAAAAGACTTCATATACAAGAGATGATTTTAATTTTAGTGTATTATATTTTAGCAAATAGAATATTATTATTAAAGAAAGTGAAGTTTTAATAACATTAACAATGAGGACTTCCAAATAACAAATTCCTTAATCTGTAGGAGGAAGTAATATTACTTCCATGTAGGCGAAATTATATATGGAAGTACTATATCTTACATATGGTATATACGTAAATATACATCATATATATATACCTTCTTAAAGAGAAAGAATAGTACATATCCTTGGTTATTTTAGAAAACAGAAGTACTTTAATTCTGGAAAAAGAACAGCACTCCTAATAATCAAGCTAATAACAGTAATAAACAATTCATTAGCTCAGCCATTTACTGCCATGCCACCCAAGTAATCTGCTTCCTATTGAATCTGTGAGCAGTAATTTCTATTGAAGTGTGATGGTGTTTTAATGTAATGAAGCACAAATGAAAGGCAGCACAGCATCTGTGGTGATGCCAATGTGTCTGAGGGCCAATGCTGGCTACCCAAAAAGACATCAATGAATGCTTCAAATGAAAAGTTCCAGAATAATTCTGCTAGTGAATAAGAGATGCATTCATTTATCCTTTCTTTTGTCTGATAGGCAGATGCTAACCCAAGCTAGATGAATATTAATAGGTCTAAGATATTGCTTTAAATCTCTATTTCACCTTAATAAATATCTGTTTCTTGATCCCAGATACTGGAATACTGACCTTTGATTTGAAGGAAGGTAAGGAAGAGCTTGGGAAGATTGTATTATGTAAGCAAGCATAAAGGAAACAAAGGAATAAAATTCTCAAAAAACTGTTCACCAGAAAAATCAAAATTTTGGACCAACTGTAATTAAGATTCTGAGCTGTAAATCTGGAAAGAAGAATGATGGATTAAGAGTAGAAAAATAATAGCTTTCTTGATGGTCTCATGAGCTGTGTTCCAAAGCACCTGCCTGGGTCATCTATTTTATATTCAGAGTGCCATGTCCTCTGACAGATTACTTGCTATGCACACGTAAAGTGACATTTCCAAACTGCCTGGAAAGTAGGAGACTCATTTGTTTAATGTCAAGGCTTTGTATGGGAAATTATGACATCTGGGATCTAGAGTATAGCATATCTGGCACTGGAGATTATCTTAAGAGTTCATTTATTTTGCTTTGCTTTTAGAAATTCAGTTTTGGATATTAGATAGTATAGTTGCAAATTATGCACATATGTAGAATAACTGCTATGTGCTAGATTGAGGGCTAACATAGAGAATTTGATTTTTTAAGTTTTAAAACCAAATAAATATCATGTTTTTCATTCCATTACATACTAAAGATTCACTGATTATAAATCAATTTCTTGTCTGGTTGAAGAGATTTTAATGCTTCTGAATTATCTGATTTTTTTAGTTGTAACAAAGATTATAAATGCATAGGCATAATTTTTGTCCTCTTATAAAGGCTTGCTTTTCCACATGTATAATAAGTTGACGTGAATGAAACATCAGAGATATGAATGGAGTATTGACCAGAGAGGATGATTTTAGATTTAATTAAACCTTTCAGGATTGTTTCTCATTAATTTATATACCTGGCACAAGAGTAAGATTATTTCAAATTTGTAAAAATTTTATTGTATATATGAATTGTAAGATTACCTATCTTTGTCATAACAAATTATGCAACCTTAGTTGGCTTCAACTGACACAATTTTATTATTGTTTACATTTCTAGAGGTTAGAGTCCCATGCAGATCTCTCTTCGCTAAAACCAAGAATATGTTTCCTGGTTTTTTCCAGCTTGCTAAGTCCTCCCACATTTCTTGACTCATAGCTCTTCCTCCACCTTCAAAACCTTGCTTCTCTCTGATCACTTTTCTATAATCACACATCTCTAACTCTTCTGCTGCTGTTTTCCATATTAAGGACCTGATGATTGCATTGTGATTACAATCCAGGGCCATCACCCCACCTGCTGATGGTTCCCCTCATGGTATTTTCAGACTCTTAAAAGTGTCAGGATGAGTGATTCCCATGCTTTTTCGTAGACCTTAATTCTATCCATAACCTTAATTTCATTTTGCCACGTACTCTAATACAGTCATTGTTTCTGGGCCTCAGAACATGTTTGAGAACCATTATTCTGCCTGCCACCACAGTTTTTCCACATTTTGCCATTTCTGCAATTAGGATATGTCTTACAATCAGTGTGACAAGAAAAACATTTCATCATTTAATTGCCAATGCATTATTTTCTTTTTAGAACATGAAATAATGGTGCTCCTTATAATTGATGGAATTTAGAATTAATGAAATAATAACATTGTAATTTCAAAGTAATAAATGAAATGAGTATAAACAAGATCCAAACATTTTGCTTCTCTGTGAGTCATAAATTATACCCTCAAAATGATGTTTAAATGATTTATAGAGCATGATTAATTATTTCTCTGATCATTTCTGGACTTCAATTCCTACATTTGAGATAATGAATTTTTAAAATTCAGGTTAACAATTCATCTTTCTTTAGCAATGGTGACTGATTAAATTAACAACTTCATTTCTCAAAGATTTTAAGACAGCAGATCCTTGTAGAGTCATCTTTGCCCATAAATATTCCCCTTACATTTTATAATCTTGATCATTGGATAGTTAGTAACCCCTCCCATCTTTAAAATATCTACTGTGATCAATTTTACAGTTGAGCTTGTGTGACTGAGGCACTCCCAAGGAGTGTGAAGTGTGAACTAAAACTGAGTGTTGAATGTATGTTTCTGCATTTAAATGGAAACATCCCCTACTGTCAATGTTCACTATGCATCACATCCCCATCATTCAGGGGTAACCCCCTCCCACAGAACTCAAGTTTTTCATGAGGACAGACCTTAAAATTGATCACAGATCTGAGACATTCAGGGAAATGGAGTGGAGAAAGATGGAGGGAGAAGAGTGAAAACAGGAGGGAGAAGAGCACAATATAATATGACTAAGGACTATGACTCAGTGTGTGGGTGGGAGCAAAGGGGGAAAGGGGGTCCAGTGGAGGATCACTGGGATTTTGGTGGTGGATGTGGTGAAATAACTTACAACTGTAAAGGTGTAAACTTACACTCCTGAGACACATACTGTGATATAAACTAACATTACCAGAATAAAAATTAAAAGATGTCATTTTACAACAGTTTTTCTGACATTTAGTAAATAAAGACAGAGAAAAAGATTTAAATCTTTAAAAAAAAATACTAGGAAGAAGCGAATAATTTCCTTCAGGGTCTTGGAGGAAATAGGCATTTGAAAACTTGGCTCATCTGGGAACATTTAAGAATCTGATAAATAATGTAAATGTACCTAAAATAAAACTCATCTTATTATCATTAATTAGATGTTTCAAAAATGTGATGTAAAAGTGTTTTTTGCAAAGCATTTTTCAAAGTTCTTTTTAATTCTGAATTTGTATGGGTAATACAAGATAGTAAATGACAAGTTCTCTTCATCAGTGTCAGAAATGAGGAATGGTTCTTACACTATACACCAATAAAGTGAGGTGACCTGCTGCACCCTAGCTCTCAACACTAAGAGATTTATTGGCAGTGATGTCTGTATCTGGAGTCAAAAATGGGGCCTGAAGAGGAATCTGCTTAAGTAATGAGGTCTCAGTGAATAATGACTGCAGCTGAGCAAAATATTATAGAATACTGGTAAGCTCTGTGCTTACATCAAAACTTCTACTTGAAAATCAAGGGTTTACATCATTCAAGAGTGAAGATAAGTCAGACTGACTTCCTGCTTCAGGTAACTGGAATCACTATCTCATTTCTACTCAAATCAAATCTTTGGGGATCCGCAAATTAGATGTTGTTAATGGCAGCAACAGCAAAAATAAATAATACCAAGGGATGCGGCTCTTAATGATCAAATTTAACTCCCAGATGAAAAGGAATTCCAGCAGGTATACAACAGTTGGGGTAGTAAGTTTTTGAAGAGTGGTTATTAGCTAAAAAATAATTCCTAATCTCTTTACAACCTTGGTTCTTTTGTTATTTTATAGTATCTCCTCAAGTGTTAGGGGATATGTAGTTTGCTATGCAACACTTGTAGATATTTTGGGAATGTAACTTGGAAATATATATGTTGAGAGAATTAATTTAAAGCCAAACTAAAGGATAATAATAGAATTTTGTCACTAGATCATTGTGCTTGTCATATAAAAGACCTTAAATGTAGGTGGGTTCATTTCACCTTCTTTTTCTTCAGGGAATTCACATTTGTACCTCACTAACAATCCAAGTTTAGGATGATTTAGCTATATGCATTATACACCTCTGTAATTACACCCACATTTACAAGTTACATGAATGCATCTCTTCCTGTGTACTTTGTGGAAAGTTCTCTCAATTTCCAACCTCAAGATGCAACAGAGTCCTGCCAGATAATGCCTGCCTGTTTCCACCTGACCTAACCCCAATTCCTCTTCAATCCTTTCTCCACAGTGGTGATTTTGCTAAAAGAGTCATAGCTCTTCCAGGTGGCTTTTCTTGGGCAAACCAAGGAAGGAAGGGATGAGAGTAGCTGAAAGAAAGATAGGGAGCAACAGATAATGGAAGGGAGAGAGATTGCTATAGTGAGAGGGAAAGGAGGAGAGAAAGAGAGAAAGGGAGAGAGAGCAAAGATGGAAGAGATAAGATAAAAAAAAAAGAGAAAGGAGGGAAAAATAAAATACCGTTTTAATGGGTGATTCTGTGTTAGTTCCTTGCTAAAATCTCTACTAAAATCTATGGCTTACCACCATACACCATACTTAGAACTAAATATAAGATCCTTACCATGATCTTCAAAGCCTTATGTGATCTAGCTCTTAGACACCTAGTGATTGAAAATGATTCTTTCTCTCTCACAGTTTGTGTGGGTCAGGAACCAGGAATGGCTTTGACCTGGTGGTTCTGATTGAGCATTTCTCATGAGGTAATCTCTCAGGGTCATCTGAAAGCTTGAGCAGGGCTGGAGAGTTCATTTCCAAGACACTCTCTCATGTGATGGGCAAATGGTGCTATGTGCTTACAGAAAGCCTCAGTTCCTCTCTACATAGGCCTCTCCATATGGTCTGGGCTCACTCACGAACTGGCAGCTGAGTTCTAACAATCAAAATCCAAGGAGAAGAAGAGGGAGGTGGGGAGGTTGGGGATGAGAGAGAGAGAAAGAGAGAGAGACAGAGAGAGAAACTTTATCCTTTTTAAGTCTTAGCCTTGAAAGGCACATGGGATCATTCTGTCATACTCTATTGATTGAGACAGTCCCCAGGTGCTGTCCAGATTCAAGGAGAGGAAGCATAGGCCCCTCCCTTGGTAGGTCACTTGCTAAAATAAATCTAGAAAGAGAAGAAATATATAGATATGATCATTTTTTGAAAATATACTCTTTCATAGGGAGAGTTTTCTCTGGGTATAGACAAAGATGTAGATATAAATCTTTGGTCCATCAGTAGGTGAACTCTATGAGGGCAGGAACTCATTTTGTTCATCATCCTATTTCCAACACATGAAACAGTCTTCTCCCCAGAGTGAGTGCTCATTATGTGTGTATATGCATATTTATTAAATAAGAGAATTTTTAAAAAGCAACAAATAAATAGTACCTCCTTCTGAAGGCCATCTCCAAGTTGTTCTGACCCATGTGGTTGCACTGTAATGAAATGTGTCTGGGAGAATTAGGAAATCCTGGCTCCCACTGAATGTACAGATTCTAGCTGCTAGGAAATATTCACATTACGTAAGTCATGGGGACAGCAGGTATAATCTTTTCAGTCTTGATGAAAGATTAGGAAAAGCCTGTAATGGTACTTACTCTAAATTATGTTAATGTGAGTGTTAAGTCTGAAGTGGGATGACTTTTATGGATTCAGAATCTAGCCTAGTCATTTGCTCTTGAATTTGTTAATCACTTATGCCAAAATCAACAATCTTTGAGACTTTTTGAAATAGTGACAATAAATCAAAGGATTGAAACCTCAGGATAAATAAAATTCATAATGAGTTTCCAAAGCTTGCCTCGATGTCACTGGGTACAATGTAAATTGTGCTACTGATGAAATGATAATTCAGACCTTTTTTGAAAGGCAGCAAATGAAACCAAGTGATGCTTATGGCTGCTAATTGCAGGAATTTAGCAACAACTTGATTCCGTGGTTGTACTTACTACGGGAAACAGAAAGCATCAGGACATCTTTGGACTATGTTTCCTCCCCAGCATTCTGAACTGCTCACAGTTTCAACCAAACTGGGCCACTACCTGTCTTTGTGCCTTCTCTCTCTATGTTCCCTCTTCTGGAAGCAACTCTTGACCATCAACTCCCCCTAAAAACTCTTAACCCACAGCACCAAAGGAGAACCAGTTTTTTCTTCCATTGACTCCCTGTAGCCTGTCTCCACACACTTGATAGCACTCTAACACCTTTGTTTGCTTATTGAACAGTTTATATTCCCTCCCTCTCCTGGATCACCAGCTTCTTGAGGGCAGAGTCTGGGTCATATTCATCTTTGTGTTCCTACTAACTCAGCAGTCACTTTCACATAGGACATGTTCAACAAGGATTTGACAGACAGGTAAAATCATCTACCTGAACTATTTAACAGTGCTTTATTAAGAGATCTTGAAAGTTTAAGTAAAGACATATTCAGCATCCTGATTATATACTTACTGGGGTGATAGATTGTTGGCTCTCAAACCATTGCATTGAATATGACTCCTAGCTGTGGGATGAAAAACTACATTAAGCTTCATTCCTACAACAAAGTTATGACACACCCAACTGAATAATAATACAGTTAAAGATGTTTTCCCTATATAAATGTTTTGTTTTCTCCAAAGATATCAGGCTAGATTCAAATGCCTTTTTGATCATCATACTATTACATCAGTTTGACTATATGTGTTTTCTGTTAATCCTTATTAACTTCTGGCAATCAGTTTTTCTTCTACGTAAACACATCCTGGAATTTCATAATTATTATATTCATAATAACTTCATGATTTCTAGTAACTGATACTGAAAATGGAACTCCCTGCATTTTAGAATTTATTTAGCATTTATATAACTGAATCCCTGCTCCACTTACTAAAAAAAAGACTTTAAATTTGATTTTTAAGTAATTACTTTATTAAGATAAATTCACGTGCCATAAAATGTATACTTGTGAGTATATAGTTCAGTAGATTTTAGTAGACTGATCTTGTGATATAAACATCACTATTATCTAATTCTGTAATATTTTCATCACTCCAAAAAGAAATTATGCTGTTAGTAAACTCTCTATAGTTCCCTCTCCTGCCATTCATTGGCAACTATTAATCTACATTCTGACTCTACAGACTTGCTGTCTATTGTGGACATTTCAGATAAATAGAATCATAGAATGAGTAATTTTTTACTTCTGGCATCTTTAGCTTAGTGTTAAGTTTTCAAGGTTTATTAATATTATAACATATCAGTATTGCATTCCTTTTTATTGTTGAATGCTATTTTATTGTAGGGATAAACTACATTTCATCTATCCACTTATCAGTTGATAGGCATTTGGCTTCTATGAATAGAGCTGCCATGAACATCTCTGTACAAATGATTTTGTCGACACATCTTTTAATTCTCTCAGGTATACGCTTAGGGGGAGAATTGCTGGGTCATATGGTAACTTTATATTTAACTTTATGAGGAACTGCCAAGCTACTTTCCAAAAATGCGGCACCAGTTTACATTCCCACAAGCTATTACAGTCCCAATTTCTCTACATTCATACTTCTTACTAGATTTTTATTTTATTATAATTTTATTATATTCATCCTACTGAGTATAAAGTAGTATCTTAATGAGTTTTGATATGCATTTTGATTTGATTTTTATATTCTCAGTCATTAAAAAAGGCTTAATTTGCTTATTCTAGAATTAAATGTTTTCCAGACTCTTATCCTTCTGCATTAGTCTGCTTATAATCAAAGAAGCAGAAGTACTAGGACATTCAGTCATTCAGTCAGTCAGTTAGTTTGTTCATTCAATTAGCAGAGATACAAAAGGCTCAAACTCACAGGCACAAGTTTGTCCATGAAAATGGAATGAAACCCTTATCAGTTCTTGCTTCTGCACTTCCTATAACATGATGCCTGTATCCTGCAGAATCTGTGGGTCTTTGTTATAGAACTACACACACTGTATCCTGCAGAATCTGTGGGTCTTTGTTATAGAACCACACACACACACACACACACACACACACACACACAACCCTGGTCCAGGAATTGGAAATACTGAAGGAAGATCAGTGGGAAGTTAGAGTACTTGCTGACTCAGCTGATGCCTTGTGTCAACTAGTTAAATAAGCAGTAAAATGACAATGTGTGTGAGCTACAAAATGACAGTTGATTCCCTTCCCCCACCAAACCTCCCATGAGAATCTTTCTTGTGCTCACCCTAATTGGACATACAGGAAAGGAAATTCCGGAGAATATAATTCGACCCACATTAATATATTCCAAGGCTACCACTTCTTCTCAATTTCATTCTAAAAACCAAAGAACTGAAAAACACTCACATAAATACTGAACTGCCTCATTTTATTAACTATGTGCATATGCTATAGAACATATAAAGAATCTCTAAGTTATAAATCCTAATATTTGGTTTCCTGCACATTTATCATATAACACTTCTATGACTTTGCTTCACTCAGGGTTAGCCTTAGCTGGAACAATACAACCTAGTTTTCTGGGCCATGGTTAGTATCGATCAATAGCAATTCTACAGCTGATAAACATGTTCAGTTCTATCCCACATGGTCTAATATTCTATTCTATTCTAAATAGTTCTATTCTAAATAGTTCTCCATGTTTTATAGGTATTTTCTTCCTCTTCTCACCGCTTCCCACTATTGTTGTCTTTCTACCAACTTGATAGCTCAGCTGTACTCTACCCAAGAGACCACATGTTCTATATACTCAGGTTTCTTCCTTCCCCAGAACCTCTCCTACTCATTACTTTAATCAGTTACCCCTTATCTATCTGAGTTCTGTCATTTTAAATATATAACAAGAAGTGAGCAGAAGTTGAAATTCTATGTAAGATATTCATAATACATTCTAGTAACATTTTAAATCAGAAATCCAAAGATAGAAATACTATAGGAGACATAAGGTGTGCATTTTAGGTTATTATTTTAACAAATTTAGGCACTAATATTATTATCTGTGATCTTAGATAGTGCTTTGTGTTAGGACTATGATACCAATGTAGCATACATATATACATACATACACACAGAAGAAACAGAAAAAGAGAAAAGCCCAGTCTGGTTCACCCAGAGAAGGTTAAAGACAGGTGTGGAAAAAAAACTGCGTTAAGTAGTTTGTTACCAGAGCAGGTGAAGTTTGACTCCTGGAAAAAAACTCAATGAAGGGACTCCATTGATTCAGATATCATGTTTCACAGTCTTGAGTATTTACATCCATATTAAAACTGCCATTTTATTTTACAAATTGTTATTTTTGCTCAAACCTAGCAAATCTGCATACTCTTTCCTTCCCAAGAGTTCTATTGAGAGCAATACCTCACTCCAGTACAAATGGCAGTGATTTTAGTCTAAACAAATACCCTTCATGTGATGGACTTACGAATGGACTCCATTTCCAGAATGGAAACCATTCTTATCTGTATAAATGTTATTTACAAAACATGTTTATAAAGTATTCTTTGAAACACTTTAACATCATGTCTGGTCATAAGATGAAAATAAAATACCTGGAAGTGTTTCTATATATTTTTTGAATTTTTTATTCTGTAATTATCATTCAATATTGGTCATGTTTGCATGGTTGTATTGTATCCTTTATTCCCCACTCCACCCCTCCCCTTGCCCCTCTTCCCCCCTCTGGTCACTCCAACTCCTTTCACTGCAAGTTGTTGGTCTGTGTTTGGCTCCCTGGTCTTTTCTTTATCTAGAATTATGTCCCTTTTTCCTGGATGTGGGTTTCCTGGTCAGCAACAGATGAGGCTGCTCAGATCTCCAGGAGTAGCTGAGGCCAAGCACCTTGAGAACATGTTGTCAGGCAGATGTGTGGTACGCTTCTCTAGGATACTTTCTGTCACTTGTTGCTGCTTCTGTGCCATACAGTTCTGATATGTGGTTTTAGAAGTACAACTCCAGCTGATGGTGGTGAGGTGTTCACTGCTGGGGCAGACTTCCTCAGGTCATTGGTCAAGCTCCTTGCCTCTCTCTTGTTAGCAGTTCTGCCAAGGGGTCACAGCCACTCTTAGTGGCATTCTTCCCCCATTGACTAGTAAAGGATGGAGCTTCTTTCACGTTGTACATTACTGTGGTTTGATTCCTCAGTGCCAGAGACAAAGCAGGTAGAAATCTGTGACAGGTCACCTCAATCACTGGTTTCCTTCCTGTCTCACTGGTTCCCAACACAGTGCCTGTCCCACCCAAGTGGTGAGTGTCTCCAGGGCCTTTGCATTATATCTGCAGCTGGAAAGACTGTATTTTTCATTCCTAGTGCAGGTCTATTGAGGTTGGTTAGAATAAACCAGAGGGACCCACCCCACCCCCGACCAAGCCCACCTGGCAGAGGTGCTCAGCCCCCACCCCCTGCCCACATGGAGGCAGATACCTGCTTCCCCAGTCTGAGATCCCTGGACCCGGAATTCCTGAGACCCTGAGGTTTCAGTGGCATAGGACTCACACTTGAACTGAAGCTCCTCCACAAGGTTTGAAAACCTATATATTTTTAATTTATAAAATAAGACATTACGAAAATATGAGGAAGATGGTAATGAGAATAGTCTTGTACAATAGCAGTAAGAGCAGCACCTAATTTTAACAGAGAATTAGAGAAACAATTAAATTTACACCGCACAGAATACCTAAAGAATGGGAGTCTCATCTTCAAGGAACTAATAGTTTCTGAAAATAAAAGGACAGACATTTAGGGAGGAACACTTTTCTTTTGCTATGAGGTGCTTTAAAATGTATTCACTCCACCTGGGATTAGAACATTCAAATTCACCAGAGGGCCAGGTTGTGCAACCCACACGTGGTGGGTGGGGTAGTGAGTGGCAGCCCCAAACAGGCTTGTCCCTGCACACCGCACTGTCTGTGATTTTAGTGGCAGATTCAGCAGTCACCTCGCATAACCTGATTCATGCAAGCTTCTAACAGGCTTTCTTTGGAAATGATTGCACAGTTGTTTAGTCATTTACAAAATCAGCCAATTCCCATGCTTGTGGGAGTCAAATCTTAGATTCTAACTAGCAGAGCAAAATTCGGTTGTCATGGAAACCATTCTCATTTCACTAGGCTGGAGCTGCAATTCACTTGCATGGAGACAGGTTGACAATGATGCAGGTTGGAAAGGGTGAAAAGAAATTGGACATGGCTTAAATCCATTTTTCTCAGCAATATAGATTTATTCATAATATTTTAAACAATATTGATAATTTTATTTTGGATAGAAACAGACCTGCAACTACTGGATCCTACAAAAATCTTTTGATAGGGGGTGGAAGGATGGAGACGTAAATATATTTTAGAAACTATTTAAGATAGCTTAGAGTTTCTCTCTTGCATCAAAGAGGATCATCTATTAGACTAAGATTGTGTTTTAGTTTGTTCTCACAGTAATTGAGAAACGCAGTGAGAAGGATAGATGTGTTAGGAATAATTTCATTTCCTTAAATTCAGACTTAATAAATTAATTGTAGGCTGTCAGAGAAGGAACACATGGTTGTATCAGCAGTACAAAAGGATAACTTGCCTCTCAATGTCATAATCAGAGTAAAGGAACTGAGCACACAAGTTCTTCCCACAAAATTATAATGTCATCAGTTGGTCAGTGACAGTCATGTGAAGTATGAACTTCAAGATATTTGTGCCTTTCCAGAGGATGGGAAAAACCAAAGGGTAGATGAAGATCCTGGCAGAATTTCTGTGTCATCTTACTTTTTAGTCCTCCATGGAAGCTTTCTTGCTCCCCTTTCTTGCTCCCTCTGAGGAATGACCACTTTTGAAACAGGCACACATTTTCCTTTAAAGAGCCTTCATCCAGATGCATCATTAGAATTAAAATGATGTCCATGTGAGAGTACATGTACACACCAGGGTTATCATTACCATTTGACTAGATTGCAGGTACTGCTGAATATCTGGAGTAGAAGAAAAATAGCAATGTGACCAGAGGCAGAGCCTGAGGGATGGCAGTCTTCTTCCCAGGAAACAAATGCTTCTGAAGGGCAGACTCCCAACCTCAAGTCATAAAGAAAAATGAGTAAAATACATCTATTGGCCAATTATCAATGACTTTTATACAGGGTGCCATTGATACAGCTGATGAATACACTTGATATCACTATAGATTTGCAAATTTCACAGAGTTAGGTAGTATTTTATTTAGCATACCTGCTTGACAGGACTTCCTCTTCCCCTTCCTCCCCCCCACCCCATTCTCTTCCCAGGAGTTCTCTCAGTGGGAAGGAAGGGAGAATTGGAACAAAGAAAAGATTCAGCCATTTGGGGAGGAAAGATGGAGGCCAGCCCATGAGGGCTGAAGGACCTTTGGCAGGGGCTGGTAAGCTCATGGCTTTTAGTAAGCATAAGCTGAATGTGCCTGCTGAAAGCTAAAGAGGCTGAAGATTTGAACTCCATGTTGGAGTTTGTCTTGCTGAGTTTGATGGATATTTCTGGAGAGGCCATGTGAGCCAGGTCTGAGAAGAAAATGAACTTTGCTGGTTTCTGTACTATGGAGTTTCTTTTTACTACCTGGAGGAGGACAACAAGCAGAAGACCACATTACACTTTGAACTGCCTGATTGGAAGAGCTGGAGCACACCAAAGAAAGATGCCTACTCTTTGAGCATGTGTAAATGAACGCTAAAGGAATTGCACAAGTGGTGAGGTTAACAGGACTAAAGAGCTGAGGGCTTTGGACAATCTTGGGGAAGGGCTTTGGACAATGTTGAAGAAGGTTTTGGACAATGTTGGAGTAATCGGAGTTTTTCTTATGTTTCTTTTTATAGTAATTAGGATATAACTAGAATCACTTTGTTAGAAATAAATAGTTCTTTTTACTCTAAGAGTTTTGTTCTGGCTTTAAAAATATAATAAGACTGGGGATGGTGGAAAGAAACTGTAATATTGAATGTTTTTAAGCTGCAGGGGCTACAAAGGGTAAATTGAGGCAAGATAGTACATTATAAACTGCAGTTTCTGGTTTGTTTTTCTTTTTCTTGCAGTCTCTGGGGCAGGGAACTGAGAAACTGGTGACTAGAATCTGCATAACAAAGATGACTGGTCTGTGAAAGGCATTTACCTGCAGTAGGTTTAGGATTTGAATCTGCCTGGGAGAAGCAAGCAGATAATTTGAGTTTTAAGTTAGAAATTCTCTCTTACCAGACAAAAGCTTGAGGGTATATGGATATATGCTGTACACCATTTTCAAACCAGAAGGGTCATTCCAGACGAGATAAGGAAAACCTCTCTCCTTAACCATCCCTAAAAAACTTGAGACTGATTTACTAAAATGACCTTCTGAGAATGCAGTGGCTCCACTGGCCCTCCCAAAATCAGAGATAGTAACCACCTGTCTACACTCCTCCTTTCTCAATTACTCTTAGACTTTAACATGTTAATTGTCTCTCAGGTTGGTTTGTCTTCTTTAAAATTCAACAGGCTCTCACCCCGTGTCCCTATAAATACCCCTTTCTTTTGTTAATAAAGTTGTCTCATAGTCCATATCTACATTTAACACCCCCCCCTCGACTGTGGCTGGGCAATCTCTTCTTGTCAATTCATTTCTCATACTTTTGTATCTGGCGGCCAACAGACATATACTTAAGATATTCAATTGAAAAAATAAGACTATCTTTAAAAAAAAATTTTTAATACAACATGAAGTTTTAGTAAGTAGATTAGTTAATGAGGAGTTTTTATCTTTGGAAAAAAATGTCCATCTTTAGCAAAATTCATCAATAATTTAAGTTTAAGCTTAAGTTTAAATCTTAAGTTTAAACTAAACTTTTATATACACATATATTTTTTAGCTTTTTTTAATTTTCAAAATTAAATTTTAAATTAACTACCAGATCCAACTATAGAACATATCCCTACCTCAGAGAATTTGTTCTTGGCAACTTCCAGTCTACTTGTCCATCTATCTCCGCGGGTCACCAATTTCCTGACTTCTGTTACCATGGTTAGTTCCTCCTGTTTTGAACTTTATAAAAAAAAAAAAAAGTAAATATTTTTCTGTCGATGTCTTCTTTTGTTCAACCTAATATTTTTAAATGTGTGCCTTGCATACATCACAACTTGTAATTTTGATTGTTTAAGCAGCACTGCTTTGTATGGTTGTGTACAATTTATCTACTCACTTTACTGTTTACATCTATCACTTTACTGTTGATAGATACTGGGCTGTTTCTCAGTGAGGGTTATTATAAATAAAGCTATGAACATTTTATCCAAGTCCTATGTGGACAAATGCTATCATACAGTGTAGATGTATATTTAGCTTTGCTGTAAAACGCAAGTGTTCCCAAGTGGTTTTGCCATCTTCACTTCCCTAGTAACATGTGAGCCTCCCTTCCTCACCATCAAGCAGTTATCAGGATAGTGGGAGGGCAGAGGTCTCTCCATATGTGTCCTTTGTTTTTAAAGAAATTGTGTTAATCTCTGCAGCAGTGTTGTAGGCAGCAATAGTCAGAATTAGAATTCAGATACTGTGATAAAAATTTCCTAGTGGCCTAATGATGCCACACCTTTGGGGGGGAAATGAGTTTTTCTTAAATAAAGTAAAAGTTCAAGTAAACAGAGATCTCAGGGTGACCAGAAGCTGATGAGCACTTTTCCGTAGAAAAGGAGCACACATATCATTTTAGGCTTCTGAAATAACAATAGCCACCTGTTCTAAAGAGACTGAAAATCTACTTCCTGTCCCAGTTTCAAAGAAGTCAATGAAATTCAACAAACTGCAGCCTAAAGAGGAAGCAGTTGCTGTTGGGAGTTTAGTCATGGGCCATTGGGCCAGCTTCATCAGGTAGAACTTTTACTTTATCAGGGAATCAGGTACCTCAAATACCCTCCATGTGTATGAAAAGAGCTGAATAGTCAATTCTTGTTATTTAATTCCACTTTGAAATGTGTCTCCAAGATGCAATGGTCCACATTCTTTTTATTTTTTTGTGGAATTTGCTTTCCATCTAATGCACCTCCAAAGGATGGGCAGGAAATGGATAGTTGAAATAGTTTTACAAAACACAGTGAAACAGTGTGACCACTAGCAAAGGGAATAAACATACAATTCAACTGGATGCCTTCTTGGCTGTATTAGATTTCTATTATTGCCACAAAAATTACCAAAAATGTATAACTTTGAATACAGAGTTTATTTATCTTTAACTTCTGTAGGTCCAGTGTAGATGGTTAAAATTGCCTTCTGCATGCTCTGGGGGAGGATTCATTTCCTTGCCTTTTCTTGCTACTAAAAAAAAGTTTCTTAAGAAGAAAAATGGACTGTAATATATAGAAATATGACAAAGTAGATGGAAGTCAACTACATCAATTAATAAAATAAATGTAAAAATAACTAAGGGAAATATAGAAGCTCATGGTGTAATATTAAAAGGTATAATCAATGCAACAAAGATGGTAAACAAAAGAGAAAATCATAGGATACATAAAGCAAAAACTCTTAGGAATACATAACATTACAACAAAATCCTGATATGTTTGAGTATATTCTAGTTCAAAAAGACAAATAATAAGCAAAAATGTAGAGTATCTTCATAACCCTAACAAGTTCAATTATGTTTACAAATGTATAAAAAAGTTTTATATTTGCATATGATTGTTACATACATATCCTCTCTACTGTAAGAAAAGAATATATTTTTCCCTTTTGCCCATTGAATATTTACCACTATTATATAGAAAAGCTATTATCTATATAACATATATAATATATATATAATTTGGAATGAGATATGCAGGCAAATATTACTTCCATCGCATTCAGCAGGAGTATAAACTGGATGAGAGAAGATCTGATAACATGATTTTTAAAAACCATCTAAACACAAAAGTTTGTTGACCAAACAGTCTCACATCTGAAAATAGGGATAGTTAAGAGTGGATTCAAGTATTTGGTACATGAATTTCCTTTTGGTTTTTTGCAAAAAAATGGAAACAAATTATGTCTTGAAACAGGAGTTGTTAAATAAATTATGATGTTGTAGGATCCCCTACATTTTAGTAGCTAGGTGCATAGATTCTAGTCACATGTTTGAGTCCCTGCTCTACTTCTTAACAGATTTATAATTTCGGGTCATTTAACCTCCCTTACTTTAATTCTGTAACCTATAAAAATTTTAAGCAGTAGTACACAACTTTGGTGGGTTACTTTGTGAAAAGATAATATATGTAAAGCATTCAAGCAAAGCCAGTCACACGGTAAATGGTATCAAAGTGTCAACTACTTCTAAAAAGAGGCAGCAATATATTTAGTCACATGGGAAAATATTTGTATTTTTAATCTATTACATGGAATATTATATACATGGAAAAGACAGATTTCAAGGCAGCAATAGGTACATATGATCCCAATTTTGTTGATATACATTATATAGATACATATTTGCTTATAAATGTATACAAGACTCAAAAGATAAGCTCATTATTGAATCTTGTCATTTTGTGTTTCTATTGAGACTGTGGGTTTTATTCTCTTAAGTTCTTTTATTTTGTGACATTTTTGAAATGAGTACTATCCTGCTTTTGAAATAAGGGGTAAAAAGCTATTTCTCAAAACAAAAAGTCTTGATCCAACTAGTTATTTATTCCTTACATTGGAAAGTTAGCAGTTAACCCTTGAGTCTCTTCTAAAAGAGCAAAGTAAAAGCATTTCTGTATTTGTAAAAATAAGTTTTTTAGTTTATTACACCCTTTTCTAATATATATTTCTATCTTTTTTACTTATTTTCTAAGTTTTCTAAGAGTTTCTAGCTGGGATGCTTACATACTATAGAGAACTGAAATTTTATAAAAGGAAATCTATTTGCTTATCTTAACACTGTCCCCTGGCAATAATAGACAAGAAAGAATGACATACCAGATCTGTAGACCCAACAGTTGTTGGAAAAGGATTCTTCTGAGTCTCAGGTTGGGACCCTGGAATTCTCCAGAGAAAAGACAGCAAATGCACAAAGGGCCTCTGTCCAGAGTCCATCTCCAGGATATAAAATTCAATATTTATACAAAGGTTTAGCCCAAGGAAGGCATATTTTTAATCCTCTGCTGTAAATTCTTAGCAACTGCCTAACAACACATAGATCACAGCTCAGAACACCCAGAGAAAGGCACGCTCTTCAACAGAGCCCTGGGCGGGGGGCTGTTGAACTTCTGGCCTATAGCCTGCTGCCATGTTAAAGTTCATGCCTTCAGTCATAACGACTGTCAGATGAATTCTCTTGCAACTCCCAGCACTCTAAACAAAAGTCATAGAGACATAGCAAATCAATTTTTCCCCAAGAAACTCTGAGCATTGAATGAGACACTAGTTTGGTTTTTTTCTCTCTGTGCTCCAGGGCAAAGAGCAACTCTTCTATCTTTAAACTGAAAAAAGTTGCCATGTTGATTTGCATCTCCAATTTGAGACCTTACTCTCCAAGGCATCAGAGTATCTGAAGTTTGGTAGGTAAAGACTACACAATGTGTATGGAATCCAGACTGGTTAGAACTATATCTTGTTAAGAAAGCAAATACTTCTCATTTTACCTGAGAAGCAGAGAGGTTACATTTCTGTTGTTGGTTGGAATAATCTAGTCTTCTGCTTTGGTAGAAGGTCTATGGGATACATTTTTTTAAATTTTTTTTAGGTTGATTGCACATATATATATTTTAACATTGTTGTATACTCCAAGGTTCTCTCACCACCTTGTCACCCATGAGCCAATCTCCTGTGTCCATCTCTCCCCCAATTTTACCTCCCCTCCTACTCTTTTCTCTATGCTTAAGTTCTTCTGACAGTTCACTTTAAGCTTTACTAGTCCTTTTGTTTGCTTGTTTTTCCCTATATCTATGGGAGAAAACTTTAAATGAACATTAACATGCTCAGAACAGTGGTAGTTTGAGAACAATACTAGTTCTTACCAAGAAGAGTCTACTTTCTTTATTATTCTTTTCCTAGGAGGAATCACTGTGCTTGACAATGAAACTCCATGAATATTGATTGAATTAATGAATCAAAAAGTCTGTTTCAAAGCCAATATGCCTTACCCAAAGCCAAGAGCTTCTGAGATTTCACAGATAGCTCATTTACACCCTCTTACATACTCCATATTTGCAGTCACTCACACACACACACACACACACCTGGACTGTGTACTTCAGTTCCCAGGCATAGCTGCTCAGATCACAGACTGTCCTCTGGCATAGCCCTGGCACTGGGGGCCTGCCTCTAAGGCTTCTACCCATCCAAATGCAGTGATCTTCCACCATCAGGGGCACCTTTTTGTAGGGGCAGGAAAAATGTAGGCAGGAAGAACAGAAATTTTAGAGAAACGGATCAGCAGTCCCCTTGAGCAGTTCAGCTTGAATATTTCCCAAGAATTCCCTGAGAATTCTCGTTCCTTTACCTCACTCTGCCCAGTCCCTGCCCAAGGTCTTTGGTTAGTGGGATAAAGCAAACATTGAACCCTAAGTCACTGACCCTCTCCCATGAGAATTCTTTGACAAAGATTTATGCAAATTTGCCAAAAAATCCATGTAGGAAAAGTAAGTTGAGCACTTCATAAGTTAACTAGCCATGCCATACTGTGGCTTATATATTACCTGACTAAGTGTAATCAAATTCCCTCATGATTAGTCATAATCTCCTTATCAGTTCACCTGTGGCTCCAAAGACTCTCACCCTGGGTTGTTTTCATTCCATCCTGAATGGGTGAGGAAGAATTCTCTTCTTGGAGACGCTGTAGAGTATGACTTTGGAATCAGACTGGGGTATGTGCTCCTGCTTTTGCAGGTATGCATAGTGAAACCTTAACTCAGGTATATCTTCTCTGAACTGCCACAAAAATGGGAGGATGGTGACTGGGATCAACTAAGACCTATGAAAAACACCCCGTCAGAGTTCTTGGCTTAGGAGACATAACCAATATATGGCAAATATTCTATTTTCTTGCTCTTACATTTTCATCATATAATATCAGCTCTGTGGTGAGACTCAAATATCAGTATTTCTTAACAAAAAACTGTGATCCTCAGGGGGACAGATGAGCAGGGAAGAGGATGTTTCCTTCAGAATCACACTGCATCTATTCCCACATCACTCCGGTGTTTTATGTGGACTTTAAAGGTGGTGCAGGTCTCAGACCTGAGCAGTTTTCTCTGTAACAGCTGCAGGGAGAATCAGCAAGGGTGTTTTCTAGATCATTGCTGCCCTTGTTTGTTTCCCGACTCATCTGTTTCATACCAATTATTTGGGTTGACCTTTTGTGACCCATCCCCTGCCTGTAACTTTAGATCCCAGACAGCCAGAAAGCTTCCTTTCATTTGTCCCAATTTGTCTCCATCAGATATTTGCAGTAAGTGGAAGGGAGATGACACATGAGTAATATTTACAGCAGGAAGCAGAAAAGAGATGCTTCCTCCCATCTGGGCGTGTTCAGCAGCTGGGCAGATACATGAGCAAATTCAGGACTGATCAGAATGGAGTGAGTTCTGTTACCTTATATAATAATGGGTTCTGAAACATCCTCTACATGCTCTCCCTGGTAAAGTTCCAGAGCCCTGTAACAGTCACTCCTTTGGGAGGTGAGGGGAATTGATGTCTGGGAGGGGGGGGGGTGTTGAAAGATAGAAACAAAAGCAGAAAGGAGAGAAGGAAGAGGCAGCTTTCTTTGTTTCTCTCCTTCAAGAACTAAACAACTCGTCATCATTTTGGGAGATCTTGGTTATTCAGAGCATGCTCTGAGCTCCTGACTGGAAAGTTGTCACTGCTTCTTAGGCGACATCATTTTCCACTCTCGTTCATTTTCTGATCATCATACCTTTTCAGAAAATTGGAAAATATCCAAGAAATCAGAACCCTCATTGCTTATATTATAGACAGCTTCTAATGACTGACTGCATGCACAGTAAAAGATGCCAAAACAAGAACACAACTGAAACATTAGCATATGCGATGTTCTTCATAATAAATTTACAGAACTGCTCTGTGGTCCTGAATACAGAATGTTCTATGAGCTCAGACAGGAATATAAATGCTTCTGGGAAACAAAATCAATCTGTAATAATGTTCTACTGTATAAGCTATAGCTTATAAATGTGATCAAAAACTATCCTTTAAAAGCAATGTAATATGAATCCTCCATTAAGAGAATTATCTGGTGATAGTTACCAGGATTTTTCATTGTCTCTGACTTCATGGCTGCAGATTGGTTAGATGTAAGAAGAAGGTTCCTAGATTTTTATCTATCTGACTATGCAATTGTTTATCAAACACCGAAACAGTCTTCAGCCAGGTAGAAGGAATTCTTGGACCTAAACATAGACACAAAGAGAAGAAATCTTCAAAAGAACTGATTTTTGTAGTTACCTATTGTTTTGCTATATAAATAATACCTGGGTCAGAGCTCTTCTACTACTATACAATTCATGATCTTAGGTCTGAATGACACAGGCAGTTAATTGCAAGGCTAGATAGAGTACAAGAAGTCAGATGATTTCCCTTCTGTGTCGCTGAATGACTTGACTTCTGTCCTACAATCTTATAATAAGAAGAGGCTGGAATCTTTGATAGCCCAGCAAACTCCAACTCATTCAGAAAAAGAATGGATATGAGTCCTAAAATAGCAATGAAAAAAGTTTCTCCTCTAGAATATTCTCTCTTATTTTATTGTCTGTTCCTCCAAAGGAGATCCTCTTTCTTTCCCTATCCCTATAAAAAGGAGAATACTTTTATCCCAAATTTTCCTGAGAAAATTTATACCAAATATTAGTGCAGCTGAGACTTTGTGTAAATAATCAAGTAATCTTTACAGCAACTACAAGTTTCTCTTTACTCAGCTGTCTGGTGCAGCCTTTCAGGACCTGGGTGGCAGATCAACATAAGAGGGAGAAAGGGCATCTTCAAACTGATCCTGTTCCAGATCTACCCTGTGAATCCTGGGTTTGTGTTTGTGAACAGGAAGGAAGAAGGGAAATAAGGGTTATTGCAGTCAACATTAGTCAGCATGTGCTATAAGCCAGCAGGGTTCTGGGCTTTAGGTACAGCATCTCACGCAATAGAACTTTTCTCATTTTATGGATGAGGTAAAACTATGTATAAAAGGTTGAATGGTCAGTGTGAGGCAGTCTTTATGAATTCAGCTGAGTTTCCTTACCTGCTACCCTTGACGACCAGGAGCTTCAGTTGTGATGAATTCACAGCAACCCCACTACAAAGTAGTAGTATTATTTTTTTTTGTTGTTATTGGAGTAACTCAGGCAGAGGTTAATGTTCTGATGGTCAAACTCAGCAAGCCTCAGAGCCAGCATTTGAACCTTTCCAATGCCTGTGTTCCTTCCGTCATCCCACATTGTCTCCACCAAGCATATGACTTGCATATATATGTATATATATATATATTTTGTTTGTTTGTTTGTTTGTTTGTTTTGGAGACTAGGTCTCATGATTTTTGCCCATGGAACCAAAGGCTCATGTTGCCTGGGGTACCAGACTCAAGCAATCCCCAGCCTCAGCTTCTCACGTACCTGGGATTACAAGAGCGTGCCACCACACCCAGCTATTTTTTGGGGACTAGGTGCCCCTGGCAGGACTCAAACAGCAATCCCTGGACCCGGCCGTGGCTTCCTAGGTTGCTGCTTACAGGCATGCGCCACCATGCCCGGCCTTGATTTGCAAATTTTTAAAGCGATTCAATGCCTGACTTTGTGTTTAATAGGGCAAACATAAGAGAAAAGCACTCATTGAACCAGGGGTTATAGTTTTAAGACCATACTCTTTGAAAGAGTAGACAAAGCATCGTGTTGGCAAGTAGATGTGTAAACTTTAGTTTCCAAAGACGGTGTTATGGGAATTGGGAGTCTGTCTCTGTAGCTTACAGGAGGAATGGAAAGAGAGGCTGAGGCTGTTGAAGAAAAGAAATTGTGGGTTCAATACATTAGGAACAGTCGCAAACAATGGAAAACTCCAGTATGGAGACTTAAAGTTTATTTTCTCCACTTAACAAGACTAGTAGCAGGAAATTCGAGTATAGCTCAGTGACTCAAAGATGCCACCAGGATATAGACACTTTCTTTTTCCACCCCCTTCTCATACCAACCTTCACATGAGCATCACAGACATGCGTCACGGAGTCCGGTGGGAATGAAAGGTGCACAAGATTGCACCAGCCACACTAAGGCCATGTCAGTAGCACAGCAGAAGCTTTCTCAGACCCTACCAGCTCCCAATCAACTCAGGCTTAGGTGTTGCCTATCATCAAGCATCCTGTTGCCATTCAACAGAAGCAGAATGGGAAAGCAAGTGCCTAGCTGGACACATTACCCCTCACCCAACAGAAGCTAGTCCCTACATGAATGGGGTGGTGCAGCATATCAGAGTTGCCCTGGGGTTAGGAGGCTGGAATGGAGAGTCACTCGGGTACCACAGGGCTGTATATGGGCAAAGGAAGATGGCAATAAGGAGGAAAGTCATCTCACCCTCTATCATTACACTCAGAGAGGTACACCAGTGCTCTAACCCTTCCCTCCTTCCCTCCTTTCCACTCCCTCATTCTTTCTGCTAACCCCAGGCCAAAAGCCCTTTGTGTTAAAAAATTAATTTTTAATTAATTTAATTAATTAAATAATTGCCAAATCATCTGACTTGCTGTTCGTTGGTTTAAATTCTTGGCAAATAACAGGCATCAAATAAATTATTCCTGAATTAATTACTTCGTGGGATGAGGATATTCCCAACAGCTATCAACCGTTCAGAGCTTTTGACTGCAAAAGGCCGGAAGTATTCACTATCTTAGAGGAAAAACCACTTAGAAATCTGCCGAAGGAGTCCAGACGCGGTTGTTACCAGAATCTTCCTGAACAATGTCAGTTACCATCAAAACAGCCCCCCTCCCCGCAAACCCCCTCCACCCACCCTTGCCACTTCAGCGATTTGAGCTTTGCGGTTTCCTTCCTTGTCTCTGCAGAGTCAACTCTCCCAGGCGCTGAACGGGCTGTCGGACAGGGCCAAGGAAGCCAAGGAGTTCTTGGTGCAGCTCCGCAACATGGTGCAGCAGATCCAGGTACGGTGGCACCCTGGACCAAACGGGCCCCTAGCCCAGCCTCCCGCGCAGCAGTGAAGTGGCGTCTCCTGCTTCTTGTCTATCTTTATGTATTGTGGGAAAATTCCCAAGTGTTTTCTCCTGCTCTGTCTCTTATATGTACAAAACGCACACAGACCAACTTCAAACACAACCCTTCCTGCAGCGGTTGCATTTTGCTGACAAGCCAGTATCTTCCATTCTGAGATCTGATTCTCTACTGCTGGATGTCTAGAAAGAGGCCTCTTTCAGTTGACTTTATAAATGCGGTCATTATTGTTGTTTGTTTTTAACTCTATAGGTTCTCAAAGCACCTCGTAATAATAACAGCTTATTTAATGCTAACAAATGGATCACATTTTTCTTTTCATTACTTATCTGCGTTCACTATTTGCTTTTTTCCTCCCTCCCCCAGTTCTTACTTACTTCCCTCCTTTCATTCCTCCTTCCTTCTTTCCCTCTTTCTGGCCCTATAGTAATTCTTCTCCCATAAGCAGATAGTAAAGTATTTTTCAAGCATGATTCCCTGGTGACTACAGTTTCCCGTTGCCTAATTTGGACACAAGGACCAAACAAATCATACAGCTTTTGCGAACTTGTGAATTCTCCCATATAACTAAGGGAGAAAAGCCATAAACTAAACGAGATGTTAACATAATGATCTTCTGTGCTATTTACTATTCTTGTGGTTTTTTAGATGTGCCTCACAGAAATAGCCTGAGCTCTGGCCTCCAATAAATAGACTTTCAGAGCCAACATTTAACCCATGTCAAGACAGAAGTGGCTTTTTAAATGTAAACCAGCCTTTCAATGCATCTCACAGTGATTTCTTTGCTGGTTTTTTGGCATGCATGCCCACATTAAAACTTTTGATTCCCTAACTACCTAACAGCATACACTTCCTTCTGTTTTCCAAAGCAATAGAGTTTATCAATCAGTCCCTTCTTTGCTTTGGCTGGCATAAAATGTGCAGCCCCAGGCTTGCCTCTGAGCCTCACCACTTCATCAGAGCAAAGCTTTCTTTCTGCTCTAAGCAGGGCCTACAAGAAAACTCCCTCCCTCCTGCCCAGTATTACCCCTGTGTGGAACATAGAGAGGTCTTATATGATGTTTCCAGAAGATTTCTCTGAGAACTCAGAGGCGGTTGCCATGAAAACTAAAACTGAACGTTTGTTGAAGTCATTGCTCAAGCAATCATTGATGCACATCACACACACATACACACACACACACACACACACACACACAAAGACCTTAAACTTTGAGGCTAAATTAAAATTTTATAAGCTAACCTATTTGTTCCTTTCTAGTCCCCAAAGATTTACAGTTTACTCTCTTGGTCCTGTTATTTCAGGTGACAGTGTTTGTGTGGTGCTCTGCTTTTTGCTGGAAATTATAATTGTTTTTCAGATAATGGTTTCAACATTGAAATTGCATATGTAGCTTATTGAAAGAACTACTTTTAATGGACACATAACTTATGGATATAACTGCTTAAAAGAAGAGCCTAGAGAGGTACAGATCTAAATCAAGTAAATAATTAGATCCAGCATTCAATTTAAACAACATGAGAACGCTGTATTTCATGTTTTAGAACTTGATTCCCTTTCTGCCATACACTATTGGTTCATGTCTTATTTTTCCAGCAGGGTTATGCCTATTACATGTAAGACTACCTATTTTCATCCACTATTTGCTTTCCTTAATAACAGACAGAGTGTTCTACTCATGATTATTCTTATAAACTTCTCTTATCACTGGATTCTTTTTATATTAAGGACTATAACCATCTTCTTTTTTCCCCTGGATTTAATAAATGTTTATCATTGCCCAACAATGCCCCACTCCCTCCTGCAGCCAGCCTTTCCAAATGCCACCTTCCACTATACATAGATAGACATATGCCAGTCCTCCAGAGACTGCAAACTCTGCAAACTAAACTTTCACTGTACTTAATATAGCTCAAACAGCAGAGATGATGATTCCTTTTTTTAAGCATTATTTTATTAGACAACATTTATCTTTTTCAATCTAAATTTAAAGGAAAACACTAGCAGTATAGAACAAAATTATTCAGTTAGTTTAAGATGCCAAATATGTACTGCAGACAGAGTTCCTTTTCATCCCCTTCATGATTTCCCATAAATGGGAGAAGGCTCTGTGTTCTCTGGTGCTTGAGGTATGCAGGTGCCTTGTGATGGAAGGAGTGCTCTCTGTCATGCAGGAGAACAGTGTGGAGTTTGAAGCCTGCCTGGTGGCCCAGTGTGATGCCCTTATTGATGCCCTCAACAGAAGGAAAGCCCAGCTGCTTGCCCGTGTCAACAAGGAGCACGAGCACAAACTGAAGGTGAGCACCTTGCCTTGAGGGGAGCGAGTAGCCAGTAAGTAGGGCTCTCCAGCTGGAAGAATCCTCTCTGTTGGACAAGGGACAATGTGCCTTCAGCCTTGACCAGGGACCTTGGCTAAGCTTTAATGGACACAACCCTCTATCTACCTTGCCAATATTTATTGAATGAGTCCTCTAAGCTAGAAGTGGTTTGGGGTGCAGGCATAATACATTAAAATCTCAGCTCTCATGTGGCTTCAGGGAGTAAGCAACTTAAATCAGTAAAATATGCAGTGTATTAGTAAAAAGTACTAAGAAAAAAAAAGATGTGGATGAGAAAAATAAGAACTAGGGTGAGGGTTGGAATTTTAGAGGTACCCAGGGCAAAATATATACAAAGGCAACATGCATTTTGAGTTGAGAAGCACAATCTGTACAGAAAACAAGCAAGATTTGTCCTAATTGCTGCAGTAACCCATGCAACTGAACAGCAGTAAGACTTTTGTCATCATACAGATCAAATGATTATAAGTCTGGAGTTCTACTGACAGAGGGAATAGTTCTTCTGGCAACATCAAAGACTCCATGTGTTGAAGCAGGGAAGCAAGATGTGAGAGCCTCTTGGGTGGGTGGAAGTGTCCCAAAAGAAGGGATTTCAGAAGCAGTAAGTGCATCAGCAGAGCACCACATTGTCTCCAGGAGCCTCACGTGGCCCCAGTGGGTGGTGGGTAGGGTGCAGAGTCGGCCTGGTATTGTGGTGGAGGGAGAAGTGAAATCTGAGCAGAAAGTCATTGGGGTGAGTGGGCATCAGGAAGCTCCCATGGGCAGCAGTGTGCAGACACAACCTCAGAGGGACAGATATTTGGTGAATGACCCAGTAGGTAAGAGATCCCCTAACTGGTATGGAAGCCATTCCAATTCCCAAAGAGCAGAAAGCCTCATTTCTGGGGGAAAAAAATGAGATTCTGCTAGGTGAAACAAGGATGAGTTTCAAAATGAAAAGAGAGAGAGAGAGAGCTAGAGAGAGCAAGAGAGCAAGAGCGAGAGCGAGAGAGAGAGAGGGAGAGAACACAGCTTACAAGATTTAGGGCTGATATTTGATGTCAGGGAAATTTCCAGCAGGCTAGCTAGCACCCAGCTCATGGTTACCAGAAACAAAGCAGAAGTCAAATGCTCACCAGGGCATGAGATCTGGGCAAGACCTGCAGCAAAATGGGCCATCCTAAGCCTTCATCAGGAGTCTGCAGTCCTCAACAAGTGCCACGAACACACCAGAAACCAGAATTCCAGGGGTTTCTAACAAGAAGACAGAGAACCAGGTGGCTCCTGGAGCTAGTTTTGAAAGTGGGTATAAAGAAGACTTTCTGACTTTAACTGAACACATACAGGCCTGCTTCCCTCTCCAAAGCAGGCTACAAACAGGCCATTTACCTTTAACCTTTAGCTTTAACCTTGACACACCTCTGCCTGCTTCTCTCTACAAAGAAGGCTGCAAACAGTTAATTAGCATTTTCACTGTAGGTGCCTACTATTGATATGCAAGCATCAGTTCCCTCTTTCAGACCTAAAAAAAAAAACTTAAAAACTACAGTTTAAACTCTACAGTCATGGGTTCTTTCCACCATCCCCAGCCTTCTCAACCAAAATACCAAACCAATGCAAGACTATCAGTGCAGACTAATTTATTTCTAACAAAGTGATTTTCTAATTATCCTAATAAATGCACAAGAAACATGTAAGAAAAACTCCAATTACGTTAACATTGCCCAAAACCTTTCTCAGCATTGTCCAAAGTCCTTTCCCAGATTGCCCAGAAATCCTCAGTCTCTCAGTCCTGATAATCTCACCAAAATCAGCCAGTCAGAGTTCAATCCACATGTTTGAAGACCTCTTTCTTTAGGCCCACTCCTTTGGTGTACTCCAGCTCCTCCATGCAGTCCTCTTCTTGTCGTCCAGGTAGAAACTTCATAGTACCAGACCCAGAAAAGTTGACTTTCTTTTCAGGCCTAACTTTTGCACGGCCTCTTCCAGACACCAGTCAAACTCAGCAAAACAAACTCCACACACATATAGCCAATTAATCTTTGACAAAGGAGGGAAAAACGTACATTGGAACAAAGACAGCCTCTTCAACAAATGGTGCTGGGAAAACTGGACTAAGACATGCAAAAAAATGGACCAAGACATCTCTCTCACACCATGTACAAAAATTAATTCAAAATGGATTAAAGACTTAATTCAGAAATCCCTTTCTGGAATCATCTGCAGAAGGCAAAAAATTGAAGGAAAACATAAACAGATGGGACTTCATCAAACTAAAAAGCTTCTGTACGGCAAAAGAGACAAAAGAAAAAATCAAAAGAAGCCCAACCAAATGGGAAAAATTTTTTGCCCTCCACAAGAGTGATAAGGGATTAATAACACTGATCTACAAGGAACTCACACAACTAAACAAAAACAAAACAAGATGCCCAATCAAAAAGTGGGGAGAAGAACTAAAAAGACATTTCTCCAAAGAGGAAATACAAATGGCCAACAGACACATGAAAAGCTGCTCAATGTCACTAGCAATCAGAGAAATGCAAATCTAAACCACAATGAAATACCACCTTACACCAGTAAGAATGGCCTACATCAAAAAAACAGGCAACAACAAGTGCTGGCGTGGATGTGGAGAGAAAGGAACACTCTTATACTGCTGGTGGGAATGTAAACTCATCCAGCCACTATGGAAAACAGTATGGAGAACCCTCAAACTAATGAAAATGGAATTACCATTTGACCCAGCAGTCGCACTTCTGGGAATCTACCCAAAGGAGACCTCAATGTGGGTACAAAAGGACACATGTGCTTGGATGTTTTTTGCAGCACTATTTATAATTGCAAGGTCATGGAAACAACCCAAATGCCCCAGAACAGATGAGTGGATGAAAAAGATGTGGTATATATACACAATGGAGTGTGACTCATCAATTTAAAATGACAAATTTGATGAATTTATGGAAACCTGGATGTACCTAGAAGAAATCATTCTAGCAGAAACGAGCCAGATAGAAAGGGACAGAAACCAAATGGCTTCACTAATATATGGTCAACCAAATGAAACTGCACAAGGGGAGTATGGGGACCAGCTGGAGCGGGTGGGAAGGGGAGGTGGTGGGTGACCCCCAGGGAC